>BQNB010019279.1:0-10040 GCA_026074375.1 Tanacetum coccineum
GTCATAAATTTCGAAAATCAAAGAATGTGAACTATAAACATATATGCAATTACCATTTTAAACAAATAAGTTTGACGTCTAAACGTAAAAAACACATGTAAATTTACTATATTAAAAAAATATATATGCACTCATTTTTTTTTCTTGAAAACAATATATACTAAAAAATATATGCCGTTCACAAAAAAAAAAAAAAAAATTATAAAAATAATTCCGAAAATTAAAAGGTTTTTAAAAAACTATTTTTAATTAAAAAATTCAAAAAAAAAAAGTCAAAATGTGTTTTGACTATTATACTCTTTTCAATTAAATAAAAAAAAGTAACGATACTAAATTCTAATTGGTTTAAAGTGTTTCTGTAGGTTCTGCAAAGAACGGTCCCCTATATATATATATATATATGTATATATATATATGTATATATATATGTATATATATATGTATATATATATATGTATATATATATACTAGTAACATAACCCGCCCAACGGGCGGGTTTGGTTCATATTTTTTTTGAGAGAATGTTTGTCGTTTAGTTTTAATGGTTTTCGTTTTTGTGTAACATTTAAAATCCAAGAAACTTATTACAATATTGTGGGTTAGAGCAACAAATACCTAAAATCCTTGATCATGAGCCACATCAATAATACTCTTTCGTGTGATCCCAGGAAGGATCGTCCCTTTTATGCCAGGAGTGGAGAAAAACCCTATCAAACACTTTTAAAGGGTTTAGCAAATGACTAAATCGGTGGAATTATGTTTAGGGTTTAGCAAATGATCTAAAACGTGACATGCATAGATACAATTTAGGGTTTTGAGTTACAGGTTTTCTTGATAAAAAAGTTACGTATCTATGGATTTGGATGAATATCAAATATAATTAGGGAGTATATCTTGAAATATATTTTTGAAAATCAAAAGATATCAACATGTTATGAAGAAATATAATTATAGTTCGTATGATTTTAGAACATCATATTTTTTTGTAGTTTCTTGCTAATTATTCAAGTTTAAGGTAGTATTAGCTAACACCATTGTTTTACACGTAACATGAGGCCCGAGTTCTCTTATACTATCATTAAACCTGACATGTATACAGAACAGATACCCCTTGCAGATCACCTAATGCCAGAAAGACAGTCATCACAGAACTATTTTGACCTGTACATTTCTAGTTTTTTAAAATTGCAGCTGCCACATAATGAAAAACACATCCTTCACAACAAGACTTGTACCCACACTTGAAACACGAACCTAGATGAAAGCAAGCTGTTTAATCTACTTTGCATAATACATTAGTAAACCTATACCATTCATGTATTAACACCAGCTGAAAAGAAACTAACACTTTATGTTGCATCATTATACCTGATTTTACAGAACCGACACACAACCCCTTGCAGACCACGACATCTCAAACTAATTGAATCCTCGTAAACTCGAAACACGAATACATCAGTCAACGAAGATTGCATTAGCTGATCATAAGGCGGCTATAATGGCAGCTCGTTCAGTTTGGGTTTTCCGTTGTAACAAAGGTGTTCTCATCATCTACAATATGTAAGTGGGTGTTTTGCCGTATATACAGGGGCGGAGCCAATGGGGTGGCTAGCGGGTGCTCAGCCACCCCCAACCAATCCAACTAGCCATGGCCGGATTTGAGCTAATGGGGTGGGTTTGATGCTATAGTAATTCAGTTTTAGTGTTAAATTGATGATAGAGTGGTCTAGATTACTAGATAGTTTGATTCCTACCCAATATAACGTGATGTTCCATGTGATCCAAAAAAGAAGTTATAACATGACCGTGTGTTTAATACAGATCCCAAATTCCCAGAGGTAGAAGATGATATAAGTTTATAATATGTACAATTTTGACCCTAAGTATTTATATGTCTTACAACTTTCTCCCTTTTAAGTTTATATTTCCTAACTAGTGCATAAGAGTTTATAAAATTGATAGTTTTAACCTTGTTTAAAATATTAGTTGCCATATGTGATCCAATACTATTTGAAGTAATAGATCAGTTTTATTTTATTGATAAAAAATTCGAAAGTAGCCTGTACGAGTTTGAAAATGATTTGCACTACACTTTTTGTTACTTATAATGCATCTTGCAATATGATAAGAAAAATTCACACATGACTTAGTTATTTCACTAAAAGGAGACATACTTATGTAAAATTTGTGATTTGACGGCAACAATGTTAATTATTATTTTTTGTTTTATGTTTTAAAGTCTTTTTAATGAATCTTTCGGGTAACTAATCTATAACATGTACATTGTTATACAAATTATTTATAGCTCCTTTTAACATAAATTCTTGCTATTCTTGCTTGCCCCTATGTGCACGAAGGAAAATAAGTTGTCCATATATACTTGGGGTGCATGCTCATGGACAAAAAAAATCAGTGGTTTACATTCTTTTTGAATTACAATGATTTAGGTATACAAATTAGCAGATTCAGAGTCATATATTGAAGTGAAATTGTTGACTTTCGGTTTCTTTATAAGATATATCGATGTCTCTCGTTAGTCGTTATTATTCTCTTTAAAAAAAATTCGGCCCCCCTTAACTCAAAATCCTGGCTCCGCCCCTGCGTATATATCTACAACAATTCAAGACCATCATGCATTGTCAATAGCCGTAAGCAATTAAAACTATTTAGCAAAACCATATAACATATAAACTCCAATATCATTATTGTCACAGACTCACAGTGGCCTGGTAGATGAGGGACATGCATGGTCTTTGACGAGTATAACCATTATGAATGCAAGCTGCATCCGAATGATATAATCTAAACAAAAACATGTTGAACTATATTAAGATCATAGTTCTGGTTTGTTTATAAGAAATAAATTGTTTAATGCTAACTGAAATATATTTTTCTATTCAGTCTTGCCTCGTACATGATAAATGAAGAGGTCCAAAAGGGTCGATTCACAATAAAAATATAGTCTTTTAACTCATAAATTACTCTCGTTCTATGTAGTCAGTAACATATCAGTACTCAGTACCACAAACATGTACTCAAGAACATATTAATATATGTATTCATGATTAAACATAAAGTATTCTATTTTAAACTAATATGAAGATGAAAGAATATTTACTTGATAATGAATCACGAAGGTATAGGATGACAATGTCTGCTCTAGGTTTTTTTTATTTGATTTATGATGTATTGTGCATCGATATATAATTAGTATCTTGATATATTTTATGGATTTTGATTAATATGCCATATAATTAGGGAGTATATCTTAATATATTTTTAAAAATCAAAATATATTAAACTGATATATTATCATTGTATTCCATAGTAGAACACAAATGACGGCTTGACTTAGTTGGTTAACGTTGTTGCATCTTAACCATAGGTCTCAAGTTCGAGCCTTGCCATTGCCAATATTTTTAAACAATTTTCGAAATTTAATGCTAGAGGTGTGTCCTTGTCATCGTTGAGGTGGATTCCATGTCATTGCCACGTATATATTCACTCATAGTTAGCCATATATATATATGAGAAATGCTAGATCCACATAATTTATACAAACAAACTCCCACACACACACACATATATATATATATATATATATATATATATATATATATATATATATATATATATAGGGTGAGGTTCTTTTCAGAACTAAACAAATGTACAGAACTGCGAGAACCAACATCAACCAATCAAAATTTTTTAAATATTTATCTTTTTAATTTAATTCAAAAGGGTATATAGGTAAAATTACATTTTGATTTTTTTTTATAAAAACATTTTTTTAGCTCCTAAATTAAAGATTTTTTTTTAAAAATAGCTTTTTTCATGTGTAGTTTGAAAAGGTAAAGGTGCATATTTGTTTTTTTTAGATAATGTAATTTTATATATGTTTTTAGTTTTCAGTTGCTTAATCTTATAACGTGTTTTGATCACAAATATTTACACAAGTGCATTGAATGGCAAACATAATTATTTATATGTACCGTATAAATTTCAAAACAAAAACATTATACATAAAAGCTAAAATCATGTTATATACAATTCAAATAAAAAAAATTCTAAAAGTAAATAATAAATGAAAGTCTCGTTGATGTATAGACGTGTCTACTAATCTCTAACACAACTAGATTTGGTTTTATCGTAGATGCACATGTATTTTTCGTCGTTAGACACTCTTGATTCCTTTGTATGTATATGTGCATTTGAGTTTATCCATATCCCTTATATATACATACTCAAGTTACTTCATGTGCACTTGTATATAATGCATGCACTTGTGTCTAGACTATTTACATCTTTATCTTCTCGTTGGATGATATGTACGAAACACATGTGCACTATTCATATCGCTTCATCATATTCGTACCTGTAACCACAAACAATTTACAAAGAAATTATTTTATCGTAAACGTCATGAGATGCGCCAAATTTGAACTAAATACATGTGCAATGGCTGTTCAAAAAAAAATACATGTGCAATGATTTGTCAAAACAAGTAAAAACATCCATAACATCAAACTCTACATGTTTTTTTACCAGGCATTATTTGTAGAGATAAAATAAGCAAATCTAAACAATATATACATGTGCATTGATATCTTCATACGCACAATCTTCAAACAATGAAAAGATCAAGAGACCTTGGAAAACCATAGTATTTTATTACACTATTATACACCAACTACACTATTATATCAATTTTCCAAACCTTATTAATAGCAAATTCAACTTCCTTTTGCCTCAAAGTCTAAGAAAAATATCCTATATGGAGCTCAATTTTTATTACAGTGAATTGGGCTGTAAAAAATAAACTCAATGCGCTGAATCCACAAATAAATAGTTACAACCCATCTTGACGAGTAAGATAAATTGTGTATAACACACGAATATATTCAGATTCAAAACAAAACAGTACCGTGTCAACAATACATGAAAATACACAGCTTGTGTAACTAGCTTTTGCACATATGTTTTAGGATGTCCAGCATAGTATAAGATACATGTGCAGTCATCATGTTCACTCTTCATCAAGCACACGTGTTAACCATGCACATGTATCACGAGATGTTCACAACAATCGCAAATATGTTTTGTTATATATATGAAGCAATGTAAATAAACACAAACCAATTTTCGACAGATTATGGTTTATTTATAAATAAAAGTATACAAAATGAACCTAACACTTACATGGATGATGAGAACAGGGCACCATTAGTAAAACATCTAGGATACTATTTGGGGAAGAACAAGTTGCACAAAGCGTCACGATATTTGTACAGATCATCAGAGTGTGGTCTTTTTTTGGTAGCCACAATGAAACAAAAAGAAAATAATGATGGATGAGTAGTGAACGAAGGCACCAAATATAAACCATGGTCGATGAACCAGATAATTGTGGATAGGCCATTGCACTTGGTATATACCGTAAATAGTGATGCAGGTCGTCAGATTTGTGGTTTTTGTCTTTCATGGCGGCTGGAAAAAATTAGGGCGTGGATACATGGGAGAGAGAAAGAAAGTTTCATAGGTTTAAGTTTTAACTGGTCAATATCCAGTATTTAGTATTCCCCTTAACTTAGGAACGGTTTTAAATTAATGAAAATACCCAAAATAACCTTCTGTCCATTACCAACTAATACATGAAATTTAATTTAATTACCATTGTGCCATAACTCATCTTAACCATTGATCAAATATTCAACGTCTCAGATTGGTTCTCGCAGTTCTGTACATTCATTTGGTTCTGAAAAGAACCCAACACTATATATATATATATATATATATATATATATATATATATATATATATATATATATATATATATATATATATATATATATATATATATATATATATATGATGTATGGTTATATATATAACTTGGTATTCGCTTCTCGCGAAAAGTTTAATTTCTTTAAAAGCATTTAATGCGATATAATGAAATTATCCTAATATATGATGAGCATAATTTAACATACGATAAAAGTATGTATATGATGATTACTAATATAAGTATTTCTCTTTTTTGTAATATCATGGGCGAACCCTTGTACCCTGACCGTGTGTTCGACTTCCCGATGGATGAGCCAGAGTCGCATCCAGCGTATGACTTCTTTGCACCTGGACTGCTGCCAGGTTACGCTGGTAACCCAAACAACATGAACAGGTGGATTTAGGCAGACGTGTCATTGTTAGGAGAGCTGGGTGAGGTAGGCGAGCCTCTAGGAGCTGAGGTATACGAGCCGATGGTTAACCCGATGATCGATGAGTTAGCAGGGCCAATAGTTGAGGTTGAGGAGCAGATGGTTGCCCCAGAGATGGACATGGAGGAGGACCTAGCGGTTCTATTCGGTGATGATGATTTTATCGATGATATCCCCAATGATGACGAGGATGATGAGGAGGTTTAGGAGGTAAACGAGAAGTGGTTAATGGCACCCGTCACTCCACCTCCGATGCCAGTTATGCCCCCGCTGAGCACTTACGAGGTAGGAGGTACATCTACCGCTACTGTTGAGGGACATTCTCTTACCCTTTTAGCACATGAAGTTCCTATGCCTCTATCAGTGATCGAGGATTAATGTACCCGCATGGGTAATCTGGAGTATAGCCATGGGCAGTTAGTGAAGAAGGTAATCACGGTAAGCGATGTTGAGGTGGCTGATGGCATTGCTATTGGGGAGATTGGCCCTAGAGTTTCTGCTGTAGAGGGAGAGGTACAGGTTTTGACATCTCAGATGATTCAGGCTGTGAGTAGACTAGAGCAGGTCGGGGTTCGTGTGGAGCAGGGTCAGTAGGCTGTGACCCAGAGGGATGAGGCGATTGCGGGATTGAGTCAGCAGGTACAGACTCTTCAGGCCGTTATACAGGATAGAGATTTACAGATTCAGAAGCTTAGAAGCTTCAGGCTTTGGTTTCCGAGATGAGCAGCCGCGAGAGTACTTTGATGCAGTGCATTCTTGGGATGGATAGACGCCTTGCTGATTTAGAGTAGAGACCTATGGGACCTCAGTAGTCCTATTGAATGTTTACTTCAATTTTGTTGGATTATGACCGTTTTGTATAGTTCACTAAACTGATAGTGCCAGTTAGTGAGGTCATGCTGTCGGGTGTATTTTGTTTTTGTAAACACCGCAACCCTTTCGGATATTTATGTAGGATCTGGTAGTAGATATTTAGAAATCATTATGATTGGATGTATCGGTCTTGAAACCGAAGATTGTAACTTTTGGGGGATTTTTGGTTGTACGTGTACTACCCCCAGCATTATTATTATTATTATTATTATGGAAGACTGAGGTTATTCTTGATTATGAGTTTATGTGACTATAGATGTTGTTGCCCTTGAGTGATCTTGTTACTTGACTGACTTGACCTTGAGTGTTGAATGATTTCAGTTGGCGAATCCTTCGCACATGTATGTTACTTGTGTGCATAATCCATGAGTGGGTATTGTTTTTTATACTTGCCAAGACTCGTTGACCAAACTATATTAAATGATGTTTTAAAGATTGATGATTATTAAAAATTGTGGACCGTTATAACGAATTCGTGCGTATGGTTAACGAATGTCGTGATGTAAAAAGGGTATTGTAATTTTTTGTGTAACCTATTCGTATGAACAATAGTAAATGTGTTTTCAAATTTCATAAACTGACCATGTGGTGTCAAATAAATTTTCTTTTAAAAAAACATATAAATAAATAAATAATGGGGATGGAGGATGAAATGATGCTATCTTCTTTTTTTTCTTTTGAAACAATCATATTTTTAATTAATTTTTTTTTCCTTGAGAAAATGACTTACGCGTGTAGCGTATGAAAAAGGAACGTTTTGACGAGGATGGACATGGCATCGTTTGGTCCTCAATTATGCATAACTTGATCAACTATGCGTAATTTAGGAAGAACCACGCTATGCCGGGTAAATCGTCACCTTTAAAATGCTAGATAATTGGGATAAATGTTTGGGTCAAGCTTTCGGAAGGAGAAAATATTTTTTACCCCTACTCCGGATTCTTGTGCAAGTAACCTTACTCCTATTGACCGCATGGAGAGAGTCTCATGTGGGTCGCTGTGACCGAGTCGTCCCGAAGGGAAAATACCAACGGTATTGTTCGGAACGAGTGTGTCTAGAAAGGAGTGAAGTCTAGTTCGTGGTAATGTAGAATGACGATTGTTATGGAGACATGTGTCGAGACCAAGTGTGGACGGTGTGCTAGTTAGCAATTGTAGAATTGAGTCATTGAGGGTGCGAACCGGATACCGACACTGAGAAGGGATCTTCTTGGAGTCGCAAGGTTTCCAAGGTGGGTGGAAGCCAAGGTGGTTTGTTCTGAGGTTGAAGGTGAGGAATGGAAAAGACTCCTCCTACATTAAATGTGTGTTGCCATTGATATAGCAACCGATGGCCGTAAAGAAAACTTCTTTCCCCGAAATGGAGAGTGGTGGTAGTATAGTTATAAATATAACTGGATCGTCGAGGATTAGAATAAGACACTAAGCGACCCCTGACTTAAGGTTAGGTGTAGTGGTCCTTACTCCTTGACAGTAACGACTTAGTGTGCGCAAAAGGGCAAAAAGGATTGTAGACTCTAACTGATAGCGACCACCGTTCCCATCCAGGTGAAAACAAATCAAGTAGCCGACGCCTTAAAAAAAAGTTATTGAACAAGAAGTCGTAATTGTCCTCAGACTTGATTATTTTGAGACATCTAAGAATGAAGCGAACGCGTTAGGAAACCGAGTCGACTATGCTAGTGCTCGGTGTGGAAATTTGGAGTTGAATTGCGATCTTCGCAATGGAGCAACGAGCCCATGATGCTCGAATGATCTTCTTGATGTTTTTTATTTGTCTTTCGACAATATAAGTTTCTAGTCAAGGATACGCCGCTGAATTATGTAAAATATGCTTATGAGCTATGTGCTTTTTGAATGATAGAAAGCGTTTTATAGGTCGCTTTTTTGCCCGTGATGTGCTTTAGACTTGAGTGAATGTAAACTACCCGATGTAGATGGAAGGGTACTGTGTCGAGAGGTACTCAAACCCCTATATTTTCTTGTTTATAGTGGCTTTGTTAACCCACAAGCAAGACTATGGATGCAAAGACAAAGCCGTGATAATTCGAGATCATTACCAAAAAGCTTGCCATACTGGCTAGCCCGGTATGATGAGTCAATGTTAACTGGTTAGTAACGAAACCCATGTGGAGCAAGAATAGTGGTTTTGCTAGGCTTCCTTATAAGCAAATCACAGTTAAATTGCAAAGGATATATAATAAGCGACTGATTGTGCTAAGTGTGATAATGAGTAAGTGTGATAAAGTGCCTAAGTAAAGCTAGGCTAAAATGTAAAGTCATCATAAAATGACGAATATGCGATTATGTGCTTATATGATTTTATGTGTTAGATGCTATAATGCGTTTGATGGGGTCATATGTACTCCGGAATATTTTCGCAACCAGTGGTGCATTGTTAAATGAGATCGGGAAGGCGACGTATGTTTTGGTTTTGGATAATGACGTATATTTTGGTTTTGATTGCTGACGTATGTTTTGGTTTTAGTTAGAGACGTATGTTTTGGTTTTGTGTAGCGTTATGCGTTTGGTTTTGTTGGTAGGATCACCAAATTGAGTTGGGTTGATTTTTCGTCTTAAAAGCCTTCCTTTTAGGAGCGGCGTGATAAATTTTATCGGATAATTTCGTGGCATATTTTGTCTCTTTTGATGAGAACGATTGCAATTATATTTTTAATTTCGTTGGTATAAATTACCATTTGTTTTGTTGACTTTCCATCCGGAATAGTCAAGGCAAGTATTATATCGCGTGATTTTTGCATACGAACACGTGAGTCCGTTCGATGATGAGGAAACCGTCTCATCGCAAGCGAAATTAATATGAGTAAGAAAGGACGAGCACCGGGATGACGCTCCCTTTAAGGTGGGTGGAATGTAACAACCTAAGTTTTACGACGCGTACGACGATCGCGAATTCGACGTCATAATTATTATTTTATAAATTCATATGAT
>BQNB010019279.1:19817-59322 GCA_026074375.1 Tanacetum coccineum
TTCTATCCCTAAAATGCCAAAGTTAAAGTCCTTCATTACCCTAGAGGGAACTATGTCCCAAGAAGAACTCAATAATCAAATCAAGGAACTAAAGAGGATAAGTGATCTGAAAGCGCAGAAAGATAAATTTGAGCAAGAACTGAGGAAGATGTTCAATCAAGCCACATTGAAGGCTCATGCTAAGAAATGGACTGAACATGACGCAAAGAAAGCCAAGATATTGGAAGAATACAATCATCAGATCTCCTTCAGAGCTGATCCTCTGCCAATCACAAAAATCAGCTATACTGTCAATACAAACAAGGAGGCGACTATGAAGATCATCAGAGGCGACAATCCTCTAAATCTTATTGTTCATCCCAACTTCAGACTAAAGTCGATGGGTTTTAGTGAATGGCTGGAGGTTCATGCCCTGGCATCCAAAAAGCCTGGGAAATCAAATGATATGCTGCTACAGAGTCTAAGGGCAAAATTCCAATGGGTCATGGACCAGGCTAAGAAGCTAGGACTTCCTCCACCTCAAGCACTTGCAACTTTTGGAATGACTGCTGAGGAAAAGAAGAGGAAAAGGACACAGTTCCTCAAAGAAGCCTTTGTCACTGAAGACATCAGAGTCGATGGGATGAATATGAACCTGATTCCTCCACCTGTGGTTGTGCCAATTGAATGACTTGTCATCAAAGAACCTGAGTCAGGAATCTTCTACATGAACAGGAATACAGATGTAGTCTTCCAAAGAGAAAGTGAGTTTCACCTGACTCCCACTGTTAAACTAATCCGTATTCAGAACCAAATCAAGGTTGACTTTGGGATTGCTAATGAGATGTTCAGAATAATGAACTATGTAATAGAGGCTAGAAGTGATTGTATTAAGGCCAGGGAGACTGTAGTAAAGAATCTAGATAATTTGGGCTAAAATGTAATAAAATCAATAAAGTCTCTTTTGTTAATCCTTGTGTCAATTATGTGTAAGAAGAAGCTGTGTACTCACTTACAATAATTTTTACCTTAGCATAATTTATATTAAAATAGGAAAAGATTGTTGGGCCGATTCAGTGCCCAGTAATCAGCTCCTAGATTTAAAAAGAAATTAGGCTAAGTATTGAAGAACCTCTGAGTGGTGGACTCAGAGGTAATGAACCAACCTCTGAGTGGTGTACTCAGAGGTAATGAAAGAGCCTCTAAGTGGTGGACTCAGAGGTAATGAAAGGACTCTCTGAGTGCAAAGCCTTAGAGAGTAACATCAGACGTATTCAAGTCAAAGACATCATCAAGAAAGTCAAAGATTACTTGAAGACATACTCGTTAGCTGGAATGGATATCAGCTGGTATGTATAAGGAATACGCTGAGGTTCTAAGGTAAGTCAGAGGTGGCAATACTCTGACTTTCCTATTACCCTTTGAAAAAGAACAAGGTGATCTTAAAGTGTTCTCTGATGTTTAGGCGGGAAACTCAATATCATCTAAAGGCGCGGCAAAAGGTGATTTGAGTTGTTTGTACCACGTACGAAGTTGGTAAAAGTAGTGAACAGTAGACAGAAATGTTCACTAAAGTATGGGCGGGTAGTTTCCAAGAATGGACGTGCATTAAATGTATAGTACGGCCTCCACTAGAATTTTGACACGTTGCAACTACCCCACTAAGGACGCAACCTCGTATTAGTATAAATAGAGAATGTTGTAAGGAGTAAATGCTATCGCTTTTATTGTTGTTGTTATTATAGGCATTTACTCCTTTGTCGAACTTACATAATAGACCTCGGATTCCATTAGCTAGTCTAATAAGTCGCTTGAAAACTTATACTTTATAAGTTTAACTTGTTCAAAGGTATCATACATTCTCACTCAACCCATGCGATCCATAGCACATTGTAATTCTTTGATTCTTAATCAATAAAGCATTACACGATTAAAAAGTTATTACTTGTGTTATCTATATTAGATAAGTGTTATTTTCCATATAAACGTATTATTTGGGACTTTCATATTCACTCTAGTTCGGTGGAAAATAAGAAAAGGTGATGTAGGATCTGATCATTGACATGAATAACAATTGTTATTCTATGACGTCTTTCAAAATTGTGGTTGTATGAAAAGTTGTGACATTTGTTGGTATTTCGGGTTAGATAATCATAGATTGCCGGATAAATTCTTAAATCGTGTTAAAGTCCACTTTCCTGATGCAATATTTCAACCCTATTTGGTGCCTTGGGTTACACGAAATTCGTATTGGGATAAGACAAGAACACACTCTAATTCTAAGCACAAGAAAGAGAGCAAAACATAGAGAATTTGTTGTATTTGTTGTTGATATGAAGATGTCCATCTAGAAGACCAAACTGTGTTCATATATATTAACTTAATGGAGGTTGAAGGGAAAATGTATGACTTTTGATGAAAAGCCACACCCTTTGGTAAAAAGTCACAATACTTCTTTTAATTGTGTCCAACAACAGTTTTGTAATAGTTTCTAACCGTCGCTAACTGCTGTCCAAGACAAAGGTATGTCCAGCAGCGACAGTCTAGTGACCACAGATTCGTCACTACTTCATCCTTTGAATTTTTTATATTCCACATCCTTTTCCGTATCTTATCGATTATCAAGTTAATTAGGTTTTTATAAGGTATTTGCACGTCCACACCTCCGAACTGTATTATAAGTAACTTGAAATCATTTGGTCTCGGGTAAATTCACCATTACACATAAACGCTAGATGACACTTTAAATCACAAAACAAATTCTCCCCCATTTTAGTGTAATCCTTGATTTCCTAAATAATCAAAACAAACCAAACTCATGCATAAATGAAAATGTCTTAGAGATTGAATTTTCACATAGTATATTACGCATTCCAAATATTCGAGAATCAGGGTGTCCTACGGATTGAACCCATCAACTCGTTTGAATACTCAAAGATAATATACACACGAGTTTCTGCATTTATCCAATGTTTGAACTTGACGCTTTACAAGCCATGCGCTCATATCCATTCATGAGTATATACAAAGCCAATATCTATAAAAAGATCAAATAACGGAAGGCGGGAGGTCGATTAGGAAAGGAGCCAAGCTTCTTGAAGCGGCAAAACTTCATACTCATATAGGTAGTTTCTTTTAATCATGCCCTGCGTTGCACTTTTTCAAAAGAACTACTCCCTCCGTCCCATATTAAGTGTCCATAATGGAATCTTTTAAGTCTTCATTCATCAACTTTGACCATAAATATTTTTGTTTGTGTTATATAATACTGAACGAAAATTATACCAACGAAAAATATATTCAAAACTCTATCCATTCATATATCTTGCATCAAGTATCATACAACCTAAGAAAAAATCATTAAGGTCAAAGTTGAAGAAAAAAGACTTTGAAAAAGTCAATTGGACACTTAATGTGGGACGGAGGGAGTATTAATAAGATAAACTTTAACCTCTTTATCTTGCAGGTCTGAACACATACCTTGGGAAAATATAACATGTGTTCCAATCTCTAAGTGTGAGCTTTCCACATTGAATTCAAGCTTCTAACGTTGTATTAGAAAGGAATTGGGTATCTCACAATTAGAAGATCTAATGAACTTTTCATCCCTATTACCGACTAATTCACTAAGTCCCTTGCACCAACCATCATTGTCATGTGGTTTACTATAGATAGTTTTAGTTTCACTATTAAAATGCTTAGAACATAATTAGTATCGTTTTTTACATAACTCATGTTTTTTTTTTATTAACTAAGTCTTTCAACCATTAAAACTTCTTTTAGAACATGAAAATTAGAATAACAATTCATGTTGTTCAAAGTTATTAACCAGTTTTGTACAAACTTTGATTCTATGATCCAAGATAAACATACAAAGTCAAATGCTGATAAATCCCATTCACCAGTGGCCTTCTTGTTCTTTTTGATCAATTATCCAACTTAATTGCATCAATGATTATATCACTTTAAATTTCAAACAATTCTTATTTTGTTCCAAACCACAATCCATGGTTTTCTACAAGTAATTTAATACTTGATGTTAATCCTTAACAGATCATCGGCGATGATATCTTTGTGTTCGAGTAGATTGTCCTAAAATCTAAATATATATTTGATTCATTTGACGTAATTACTTGTCTAATATCCAAATATTTTGATATACTATTAGACATACATAAATGGCTGTGATCAATGTATAATCCTTGTATACTCTGGTATGTATTCCACTTGCATTACTTTTTCCAGTATGGACTAACTGAATAAACACTTGTAACAAGTTACATTTCAAGTTCACTACTTAAAATATAACTAATCATGATTTCCCTTTATTGAGGACACACACTCATCATCTTTACCAATTCCAGATTTTAGACAAATGACTTGCTTCACCATCATAACCAAAATATCTTGTTCAAAATTAGGTATAAATCCTATCATCATAAGTTTAACAAATAATCTAATATGTATTTATGATTCCAACCTATATCTGGTTGTATGTGTCTAAAATTTTGTTTTTATGATATAACTTCTTTAGGTCCGGACAATATTAAACAAATTACAGAATGGTGAAAAGTATACATTCCAACGTCATGTAATTTACATGCCTAGTTTAAAATTTGTGTTGGGTTCCCAATTAAGTGATATCCACTTTTATATAAATCTAGTAACTGCATATATATTGTTAGGCCATACTTTCACTTTACATTTTTCAACAAAGCGATTAAAGATAAGATAGTACATTTGTGAGTTAATGTCAATTAACGCACACAAGTTTAGTAATTAAGTCAACAAAAAACAAGGAGTGGATTTTTTACTCTCAAATTGTTGGAATTCATAAGAAACGTTAAAAAACAGAACTATCAAAGTTATTATAAATCCCACTTTAGTATGGTGCGATGCATTCGGTCAGTAAGTTTTCAAAGGTTTTATTAATAATCATTTTTAACTAACCACACCATGACTTATTAAATTAATGGATTTGATGGATCACCATGAATCACATATTGAGTCAGATTCATTTTTCGTTTAATCCATAAAAACAAGAGTTGAAAATACACTTCATGCAATTAAGCACATAAATTATTCATTCGATCTGTAAGTTTTCAAAAGGTTTTATTAATAATCATTTAACTAACCACACCATGACTTATTAAATTAATGGATTTGATGGATCACCATGAATCACATATTGAGTCAGATTCATTTTTCGTTTAATCCATAAAAACAAGAGTTGAAAATACACTTCATGCAATTAAGCACATAAATTATATTACCATGTTATCATTCCACATGTTAATATCAACATTCAACATAAGGATCTAGGAATTTAATTATATCATGTATATCGTGATCAAAACTTAAAGATGAATAGAGATTTGTGTACCCGTATGTATGATCGGATGGTCGGACCAAATATTTTTCATCAAACTTCTCTACTGATGTCTTGGCTTTTACAAATACACGACAGACCATGATTATCACTTTCGTAAATATTGTATCAGTTTGTTGGTATTAGGGTCTTGATAATCAAAGATTGCCGGATAAATTCTTGAATCGTGTAAAACTTCACTTTCCTGATACAATATTTCGACCTTATTTGGTGCCTTGGGTTACACGAAATTCGTATAGGGATAAGACAAGAACACACTCTAATTCTAAGCACAAGAAAAAGAGCAAAACATTGAATAGTTTGTTATGTTTATTATTGATATGAAGATGTTCCTTTTAGAAGACCAAAGATGTGTTTATGTATATATAAACTCATGGTGGTTGTAGGGAAAGGTTATGACCCTTAATGAAAAGACACACCCTTTGGTTAAAGTCACAACACTTCTTTTAATTGTGTCCAACAACAGTTTTGTAACAGTTTCTAACTGTCACTAATTGCTGTCCAAGACAAAGGTATGTCCAGTAGCGACAGTTTAGTGACCACGGATTCTGTCACTACTTCATCCTTTGACTTTATATTCACAACCTTTTTCCATTATCGTATCCGAAATCAAGTTAATTAGTTTATATAAGCGTGCACTCCACACCTTCGAACTCGTATTATAACGTAACTTGAAATCCATTTGGTCTTGGGTAAATCACCATTACACAAAACGCTAGATGACATTAAAATCACCAACACCGATACCTTTTAAGTTATTTAATTCTTGGCTTCTCAACAGGGATCTCCCGAACATCATTTCTCAAGCTTGGTCGAATAATTCGTCTGTCACAACACCAGTGACACACCCGGCTATTTTACTGAAATGGAAATTAAAAAATCTAAAAGATCATGTTAAGGTTTGGAGGGGAACAGTGGGCATTCATGAGAAAATCGAGATTCAAAACTTAAAAAAAAATGGAGGCCTTGGAACTTAAAGTTGAATCTACTGGTCTCGACACAAATGAGGTCATGGACAGACTCTCTTTTATGAAACAATTGGAGGATTTGGAGCATATAAAAAGAAAAGATCTCATGTAGAAGGCTAAAGTAAAATGGGCTATCGAGGGTGACGAAAACTCCAAGATTTTCCATGGCTTAATTAATAACAAACTCTCGAAATAAAAAATTAAAGGTATCTCCATTAATGGTTCATGGGTTACTGATCCACCTAAAGTCATATCACACATCTTCAATATTTATAAACACAATTTTGAAGATACTTCTCACAACCGACCATGTTTCACAAGTAATCTCTTTAAAACCCTTTTCGTTTCTGACATGTCCATTCTAGATGCCCCTTTTTCTTGTGAAGAAATTAAGGTAGCGGTTTGGAGTTGTGGCGGAACCAAAGCGCCAGGTCCTGATAGATTCACCTTTACTTTCATCAAAGAATATTGGGACACGATAGGTGTTGATTTTGTATATATGGTGAAGCGATTTGAAATTGACGGTTTCATTCCCAGAGAGTGCAATTCTTCATTCATTGCTCTTGCTCCTAAGATAAAATACCCCCTCCACATCAAAGATTTTAGACCAATAAGTCTAATTGGGTGACAATATAAGATTATTTCTAAAGTACTTGCCAATAGACTTCTTCAAGTGGTACATTCGGTAGTTAGTGAAGTACAAACGGCTTACATCAAAGGGAGACAAATAATAGATGGACCTCTAATGGATAACAAAATCATCTCGTGGGCCTCAAAAAGAAAGAACATTTCTTTATTCTTAAAGTGGATTTCGAAAAAGCCTTTGATTCTCTTGATTGGAAATTCTTGGATCACACTATGGAACAAATGTGTTTTAGCCTCAAATGGAGAAAATGGATAAATGGTTGTCTCAACTCGGCATTCGGATCGGTTCTCGTCAATGGATCACCAACTAAAGAGTTCAAGTTCAAAAAAGGCCTTCGCCAAGGTGAATCTCTATCTCCATTTCTCTTTATCCTCACAATTGAGGCTCTGCATATTACGCTTCAAGAAGCAAAACAAAAATATATTTTTGAAGGAATAAAAGTAGGGTCTAATTTGATTGATGTTTCACATTTTCAATTTGCGGATGATGCTTTAATCTTGGGTAAATGGTCAATCGAAAATGCAAAAAATCTCTTTCATTTACTTAGATGCTTTCATATGTCATCCGGTCTAAAAGTAAACTTCAACAAAAGCAAATTCTTTAGTGTCGGAGTTAATGATGTTCAAACCCATAATTTTGCATCAATTCTATGTTGTCAACCATCCACCCTTCCTTGCACTTACCTTGGTCTACCATTGGGCTCAAACATGAACAAAAGTTGCAACTGGAAGCCAATCCTAGACAAATTCCACAAACGGCTTACGTCTTGGAGATCTAGAAATATTTCATATGGTGGAAGATTAACTCTTCTAAAATCGGTTCTTGGCGCCTTAGGTACTTACTTCTTCTCTCTTTTCAAAGCTCCTAAGTGTGTTATCAACAATCTTGAAAAGCTTAGAAGAAACTTTTTTTGGGGAGGCTCATTGGTTTGTAACAAAATGGCTTGGATTGTTTGGAATGAAGTTTGTTCACCTTCCATACATGGGGGTCTTAGGATTGGTAGTCTTCACGCATCCAACATGGCTATGTTAGGTAAATGGTGCTGGCGTTTTTACTCAGAAGACAACTCCTTTTAGAAAAATATAATTGTTTCTATCCACGAAACTCATGGGGGGCTCGGTTTGGACCTTCCTCCCTCCAGGCTCCTGAGTGGTCCTTGGAAGTCTATAATCAAGCTTCTGACATCTCTAAGTTGTGCAAACATTTGCTTACAGTCAATTTTCAGCAAAAAGGTGGGTGAGGGGTCTTCTACTATGTCCTGGGATGATTTATGGATTGGTGATTATTGCTTAAAAATTGCCTTTCCTAGGTTGTATGCTTTGGAAAATAATAAGCAATGTACCATCAAAGATATATACTACTTATCAGATGGGTCCTATCAGCATAATTGGTCATGGTGTCGTACTCCATATCTAGGGCCAAAGACTACCCAACTTGATTAAATTTGCTTTAACATTTCACCCCTGTCACCATTCCAGATAAGTGGGAGTGCACTTTAGATGATTCTAAAACCTACCATGTCCACTCTTTAAGAAAATGTATTGAAGCTGCTACGTCGGGAACGAACGGGTCTAGAACGAGATGGAACAAACACTCCCAATCAAAGTTAACATATACTCGTGACGATTGATTAGAGACCGATTACCCACTCGATATAACCTTGATGCTTGAGGATTGGATATGGATTCGGTACGGTGCCTAATTTGTGACGACGCAATTGAAACCGCTCAACATTTATTCATTGATTGTATCGTTGCAAAGTCTTTATGGTCTATGGTTACATCGTGGTGGGGCTTCAAAGACTACCCAAAGGATCTCGACAATTTGTTATCTTGGGCGGATTCTCTTAATCTCACAAATCCTATCAAAGTTTTCTTTGATACAGTTATTCAAACCACTGTTGGATTAAAGAAGGCTTGGATGATGAAATGGTGATAATAAAAGAAGGAAGAAACACTGATTTATGCTTCACGGCCAAAGCTTATATTGAATATAAAGAGGAAAGTGACATTACAGGAAAGTGGAATACAATGAAAAACACTTTCTGCACTAGGCTATTTATTCTCAAAAAACAGTAACTAGAATACTACAAACTCGGTCCACCACCTGGTATCATGGAAAACGTTATAGGCCATTTCTCATGCACGTTCCAAGTAAAACTCAGTCAACATTAATCCACATTCTCCCCTTTAATGTTGACATCTTCAGCTCTAATCAACCTTCTCATCTCAGTGAACTTAACCCGAGGCAGCGCCTTGGTTAAGATATCCGCCTTCTGTAAATCGCCACTAACATGCTCGACATAAACTTGATCCCTTTCCACACACTCCCGTATGAAATGGTATTTAGTATCTATGTGCTTGCTTCGTCCGTGAAACATAGGATTTTTCATTAACGCAATAGCAAATTGATTGTTAACTAGAAGTTGTACCCTTTGAGCTTATTCTCCTGTTAAGAAACTAACCATGTTTCTTAGCCACAACGCTTGACATGTCGTCACTGTCGCAACCATAAATTCAGCCTCACATGAACTTAGAGCAACCGTTTGTTGTTTCTGAGATGCCCATGTGACCGGATTTTGTGAATAATAGAACATCATACCAGTAGTTCCTCTTCGGTCCTCAATATCTGAAGCGTGGCTACTGTCACTATACCCGTAAATTTTTCCATTTCCACCCTTTCGATACTTCAAACCATACCCGGTTGTACCCTTGAGATATCGTAAAATTTTACCGCTGTATAGTGACTCTCTCTAGGTGACTGCATGAATTTACTCACTACCCCAACCGAGTAACTGAGATCGGGACGAGTGTTAATCAGATATCGAAGGGTTCCGATTATACGTTTGTACTTGGTTGGATCAACTTCCTTGCCACTTTCATCTTTGGTCAGCTGCAATTTAGGATCCATGGGCCACTTTGCTGGGTTACAATTAGACATACCTGCTTCTTCTAAAATATTTCTAGCATAATTTTCTTGCTTTATAATAATGCTATTTTCTTCTTGTTTAACCTCTATCCCAAGATAGTAATTCAATTTCCCCAGGTCACTCATGTCATAAATTGAGTTCATTCTAACCTTGAAATCTTAAACTTGTTTCTCACTCGACCCCGTCACAATTATATCATCAACATACACACCAATAATTAAGGTTGTGTTCTTACTTTGCAACTTGTACACGGCCTGTTCTTGTGCACACGTTCTGAACCCAAGTTCCTTTAATACTTTGTCGAGTTTTGCATTCCATGAACGAGGCGCCTGTCGCAACCCATAGAGAGCTTTGTGCAACTTATAAACCATCTCCTTTTTTCCTTTCACTTTGAAGCCGGTGGGTTGAGTTACATAAACCTCCTCCTTAAGCTCCCCATTTAAGAAGGCCGACTTCACATCTAAATGATGTACAATCCAATTTTCTTTTGCAGCCAAAGCTAATAGCAACCGTATTGATTCCATCTGAGCCACCGGAGCAAACGCATCTTCGAAGTCTACACCCTGCTGTTGTACGTAACCTTTGGCCACAAGACGTGCCTTGTGTTTCGTGACCGTACCTGATGCATCCCTTTTCAACTTAAACACCCACATTAGCTCTGTCACCTTTTGATTAGGAGCTAATCGGGTTAAAGTCTACGTCTGGTTCTTCTCGGTTGAATCTATCTCTGCACGCATGGCTTCCATCCATTGTGTCTCCTTTGTTGCCTCGAGAAAAACCGTAGGTTACACGGGGTTCCTCATTTTAACAAATAGCAAACACCGCTTGTTGGTATGATCTTGTACCTCTTCTTCTCGTCATCATAGGCGCCGTTGGTATATATCTTGTAGAGGCGAGTCCCCCCGCACCAGGATTGTCATCAAAATAGTATCAAATGGTACCGTGTCATTAAAACCGGCACACCGTCAAAGAATGAGGCTTTGATTTGCAACTTCCTAGAGCCTTCCATATAGTTGGTAACCTGTCAAATTTAAGAACAGGAGAAAAATTATTGAATGTGGGGTTAGTGGTGTTATGAAGTCCCTTCCTCTGTTTCTTGCTTGCAATTCTGTGGACTTTCAATGATTTCCATGATTAAGGGTTTTTGTACCATGCTTCCTGACATTTCTTCCTTGTGTAGTTTCCATAGTCGATGACTTTGCGTCATCAAATGAGACAATCAAGTCGCACACCAAATCCTTTTATTTTTTGGATTATACAACATGTATGCCTTGCTCCCTGGTTCTTTACCTAAATGAACCATAGGAATGCTTCTATCTTCCAGCTTAGTGAGATGGCCTCCCACCTTCTTTACAAACGCCAAACAACCAAATATTTTTAAATATTCCATGTTTGGTTTTCTTTTCTTCCAACCTTCGTATGGGGTGATGTCTTTTACCGCTTTCGTGGGAAGTCTATTAAGCAAATAAACCGCATGGCGAGCTGCTTTCGCCCACAATGAATCTGGTATGTTCATGCCTTTCAACGATGATCGTGTCATTTCTACTACCGTTCTGTTTCTCCGCTCCATAACTTTATTTTGTTGCGGAGTATACGGTGTCGTGGTTTGCCTTTGAATTCCTTCTTCCTGACAGAACTTGACAAAGGCATGAGAGTTAACCTCGCCCCCGCGATCTGTCCTTAGTGCCTTCACTTTATGCTGGGTTTCCATCTCAACCTGAGATTTAAATATCTTGAACTTTGCTAACGCGTCATCTTTTGATTTAAGCAGATAAACCCACATATATCTACACCAATCACCAACAATTAATAAAAAATATCTATTACCTCCTATTGATTGTGGTGTTATTGGACCGCAAAGATCAACATGTAAGAGTTCTAACGGCTTGGACACTCTCCATTGAGCTTCATTTGGAAAGCTTTGCCTCATTTGTTTTGCTACAACACAACCGCTGCACAGTTGTTTTAGATGCGAGACACACGGCATTCCAGTCACCATCCTTTTCTTCCCCATAAATTCTAATGTGTAGAAGTTTGCTGTTCACTATGGCGGGCATTGCAATCCACGCGTCCTAAATAAAAAAATACTTGCCAAACAAAGCGGTTTTTACAATCTTCATTGCATTTTATACAACTTGTTTGGTCGATTCTCGTAGTATACCTTAAAACACAAGCGTCCTTTGTTCATTATAAACTTTCAGATATTCATTATGCAACCACACATCATACCCAATGGTATGCGGTGTAAGCACTAGTCAAATTTATATATATATAGTATTAATCCCGTGACAACTCTTTCCAAATTACTTCTCAAACAAGAGAAATAAAAGGATAAAATCTCACTTAAGAAAACACAATATGTATATTTTTACGGGATAGTATTATCTTTTGGGTCGTTCCAAACGAAGCGTGAATTGAGACTTCGGAAATAATTCGGATTCAGTAAGAAGAATAAAGGATCTTTGAATTTTGAATTATACTACGAATATAATAGCACAAACTAAAAACAATTAACTAGCACGAAATTTTAATATACGAAAATTAAAAACGTGAGCTAAAACTGAAATTTAAAATCTAAAGCACTTCTATTAACAAATTTTATACCTAAAAATCACAAATTTAAAAAGAAAATTTTAGGAAAAAGAATTAGAATTTTTTAACTATTTTTGAATTTTTTATGAATTTCTAAAAAAAATGAATTACTAAAAATAAACTTTTTCTAAAAATTAACACTAAAATTTTATTTTTATTTTTCAAAAATACTAGAATGAAAAAGAAAATTATTACAAATAGAATTATATTTTTTAAATTATTTTTCTATTTTCTATGAATTTTTAAAGAAAAAGAAATTACTTAAATCCTATATTAATTCCTAGAAAATACAAACTTAATTGGAAAAATAAAGAAAAATGGTTTTTAACTACTTAAAATGTGCAGAAAATCAATGGTATAAAAATGCCCAAATTTTATAAACCAATTGAACTCTAATTTTGCTAATTAAAAACTAACCCTAATTTTATTAAACTAAAATTAAAAATAATAAAACTATTTTATTAAGCCTAAAAGACTAGGGTAGAAATTGTAGCAATTGAAAGTAAAGGGTAGGCGGGAAAAATAATGGAAATTTACACTACAATATAAACGGGTAACCCTTAACTATTGAGAATGTACCAATTAGACCCTACGATTTGGCTTATTTCGAGCTTATTTAAAAAGTGAAATTTAGCAAAAACTTAAAACTACAAAGTTGAACTTGAGCTTATACACTACAACTTTAATAAAAGCTCTATGAACTTTTATCAACTGAATAAGCTAGAAACTTAGCTTTTTGCTCTGTACAACAGAAACTTTAGGTTTTGCTTTAAATTCTAACTTTTCTAACTTTGGCTTATTTCTAGCTTATTTCTAAATGAAAATAAAAACCAAAAGAAGCTAAATGAAGATTATTATGTGTACTAAAGATGTCTAAAAAGAAATAAGCTGAAAGTTAACAAGATTAACAAGAAATTTGCTATCAAAGAGTGAAGATTCAGGCTATAAAATGCTTTTAAGCTAAAAAAAAAACCTATACTAATAAGATTAATTAGTTATTACTACTTCTATATATCTGAAATTTGGCAAATAAGCTCTCCTATGGTTATTGAACAAACCTGGATAAAAGGAATCTTGAAATAACAACTAGAAATGAAAAATCTAAAAGAAATAAGCTAGTTTCCTAAGTTGCTGCTGCTACTACTTTTTGCAAGAAAATTTAAGCTAGACTAGAGCTTAAAAATGAAACTTAAGAGATGATCTAAATAAAGCTAATGGAGATCTACAAAGGTGCTTAATACTTAATTCTAACTCCTACTTTCAAAAGCTAAAAAGTAGCTTTAAAAATGATAAGCAACAGCAGTATTAACTAAGTTAATACTGCTGTTATGCTGATATACTTGGTAAACTTCAAGTGCAGGCTAAATTTCTACTTTAAAACTCTTAAACTAACTAGTTGTATGTTTCTAAGTGTACATTTACCAAAATTGAACTCTCAAATCCTGTGAGACACTTAACTCTACAAATACTTTTCACTAAAAACTCCCCTGGTGCTAGCAAGGGAATTTTAAACCTTAAATCCTAAAATTCTACAAAGTAACTTTCAAAACCTGTTTAAAACTTGAACATTTTAGAAACCTCAACTATGTAAAGAGCTTTGACAGTCTATTGTTGACTTTACAAGTCAAAAATGCCTTAACCCAAACACTACTTTACTAAAACTGTCCAAACTAATTTCTACTTAAAATCTATTTTAAATCTAAAACTGTCAAAACCTTATATCTACTTAGTCTAAAACTAACCTAATTAAGCTATCTAGGCACTAAAAACTAAAACTTATTAAGAAGATTAAGCTAGTTTATCAGCTAGCTACTTACTTATTATGACAGAATTCAAAAATGTGGTATTTTAATGAATTCTAACTATAACAGCTGAAAATATTTGAATACCTAAACTAACTAAACAATTTTGAACATGTTTAATCACACAAAAGAAACAAGGCAATAAGCTACTAAAATAAGCTTCTAATGCTAAAATTAGATATAGAAAATGAAACCTGTGAATTGAAGTCTCTGACCCTAGCCACTCTATCTGAATGAGTGGCTTTACAACATAAACCTAATGGCTACCTTAGCCTCTAAACCAATGAGCTATAAGCTCAATAAGCTTCTTTGAGCTTATTACTCCATAATGCTTCCAATTTTAATCAAACTGAACTCAACTGAACTTTATTGAATCAAAATAAACAAAATCAGTATTTAAAAAGCCATTAACCAAATTTGAACAACTTTAGAACAAGAGAAAACAAAATAAGCTATATTGAGCTTATTAAAAGCTTAATAGCTAAAAACAGCTTAAAACATGAAAACTTGAAAACAAACTAAACTCAACTTGCTTTATTGCTTAAGAAAGAAGAGTACAAGCTTCAAAACAAGAAATACAACTGAATTTAAAAGATTAAAAAAAAAACTTAATTGCAACAATGAACAGTACACGAAATTGAAAAAAAATACAAAGAAAATTGAAAACTCTAAAAAACTACTCCCCTAACTGAATGTTTAAGCTTCTATTTATAGATGAGGGTTAAGAAAGGAGGAGACACTCAATCATTCCAAGCCCTTGGATCTTTTTGATTTAAATTTAAGCCGTTAGATCCAATTGGTGATGTGTACGAACCAATAAGAGATTGCCACGTGTGTAAAATGATGTGGAAATGGTTAAAATACGAGGTGGAGTGAGTAGGGAGAAACAGGGAAGAGTTTGAGAAGTTTGGGTTTTGTTTCGGGTTTTGGCGGGAAAAGAGGTTAGATCGGTTTATACGAAAAAGTTTAACCCCCGGGGGGGGGGGCGGTTTGGGGTAATTGTGTTTAAAGGTTTGGGGGGGTGAGAATTGCATATTAACGGCCTTGTGTTTTTCTCTTCCAAAGTATAGTGTAAAATGATTTTGAAACTTGTCAATTTCGGCCCTTGTAGCTTTATAAACAAGGAAATGGGCTTTTGTATTGGGCTCATTTTTGGGCTTTTGTGATATGAATGGTATAGAAAGGTCCAAGGGTATTTTAGTCTTTTTATCTTCCATTGTAAGGGCAAAATGGTTTTTTTCCTTCAAACTCTTGTCCTTTCCTTCACTTTCTTGCCTCTTCTCTTGTATCGGGCTGGTCCGGCTTTTATATCTTTCCTCACGTCTTCACTTGATCACTTGTCTTTTCCGTTTCTTGTCGATTTTGGCTTGTTTTTTCTCTTTTTGACTTTAATATCCTTTCCTGCACATTATGACACAAAAGACCCATTTTACTATTTCTATCTTTTGGCATATTTTGGCTTTTTTGGCAAAATCCTGGTATTTATTATATACAAGTCTAAAACACTTATCAAACATTACCACAAACTCTAAAGGAATGCCGTGTCCTCACGCAATTTTATAATTGTACACTTTGTGTAAACTAACAACGTTTCCAAATGCCCTTTGTTTTCAATTTATGAGTCACTTTTTAACATCTCAAGCTTTTTCTCAAACATTTTATCTCATGGAAACACTATTAATGGCAATCATTGCATGTTTGCAACTTTTAGGCTCATTGAAATATAGGCTTTCTCAACGATTAATAGAGCACAAAAGAGGGAAAATTCGTCTTTCCCTGACTTTTTCACCTAGGACTAAACAAAGCTATTAACAGGTCTCATTGTCAATATAAGTCAAATGGTTAAGCTCTTTATACTTACAATTTGTGAAACCTTTTTCACTCCCAAGAAAATAAATTAATGTTAAGACGTGTGCACTCTTTTTCAAACTAACCATAGATCATATTTTCTTTTAGTTGAAATCCATCTAAGCACTTTACACTTAAACCTTGTGAGCTAAATGTTATTAACATAAATTAACTCGTCTCAAAGCTAAAAGAAATTGGAAAACAAAATTTATAAATTGATTTTTAGAAATTGAAATTTTTAACCATTCTTTTATTTTTAATATACTATAAATATTTTTTTCAATAGGAATGTTGTTCTTAGTTCGAACCCCTACTTGGGCCTTTCTCCCAAATAGGTATTCGCTATCAACAATCCGTGTTCTTAGTTCGAACCCCCCACTCCGATGTAACGTTTGTGGGTATCGCGACAAACACCGTTTTCCTACTAAGCCTAGAATATAAAAGTTCCCTTAGCTGCATTCAAAACACCTAGCCGGCGCCTCCCTAGTGATGAATGCCTACGAACCTTGATTCCACGTACATAGTTCTAATCCTTAGTTGCGACCCCCGAGTCTCACTCTCAACATGGATACGCCAATGATTAAAACTATATATAGCTTTTATAATTATATTTTTAGCGAAATGCTTCAATGGCCACGAAAAATAATTGTTCTTGCATTCGAATTGCTTCATTGGTCTTCTTTTTTAAATTATATTTTTTGGTGAATGGAATATTTTCACTTTAGAAAATCAACATTATAAAATTTAAAACCAAAAATCTTACTTACTTATTATAATGAATTACTTTTCAAAATGTAAGACTTTTTTCTAAAAGACATGGTTGAATAGTTAAACTAAAAAAGAGCAACGTAGATTTAGGTGTGTTAAGTGCTTATGGGTTAGGAGTTAAAAGACCAAATTCATTATATAAAGCTTTATAGGCTTTTACCATAATTAACCTTGCTCTTATAAATAATTCACTTTTTATTTTAACCTACTTCATACTCTTGTTTCTTCACATTTTAAAATCAAATGCAATAGGATTTGTGAAAGCTTAGCCCCACAAAAGGTAGGTTAAAGAATAGCTAGGCATTTTAACCGGATCAGTCAAAATTAACTCTTATTTTCACCACGGATTACCAACATGGTGTTTTTTACCATAAAACTAAGCTTCTATTGAGCTTCTCTTGTAAGCAAAAAATTTAAAATTTTCACTTTTTTCACAAAAAAGTAATTCAAAAAGGTTCAAACAAGGTTGCGTGAAGTGCAAGTCAATATCGAAGATTAAGATATCCTTCCCCAAACTAAAGCAAAACATTGTCCTCAATGTTTGAAAAATAAGGGTCAAAAGAAATCTCAACAAAAATTCTAAGGTCATGCCAAAAGAATAGATGTTAGTTCGATAAAGACAAGGATATGAGATTTCCCACTTTATGAAGAGAAGATTGGAGACCATCAATGGAAATTGTGGGCATTGCTTTGTTCTTCCACAATCTTGAACCATGAATCCTCCAAAATCCGGAAAACCTAGACAAACAAGCACAAACAACCAACAAGAACGAAAGAGAACAAGCCTCCTCTCATCATTTTCATTGTTAGCTCAAAAACGACTTAAAACGGCTTAGTTTTTGTTAACCAAGTACAAGCTATACTTGACCCCGAATTGATTTGTCCTTGGGGAAACAAAAAGAAAATCAAAAGAAAAATAAAAAGGATAAGCATGAGGTGCCTCCCACGAAGCGCTTGTTTATTAAAGAGTCCCCTAGCTTGACTCATTTCCCCAAACTAGGTTCATTATGGAGGATAAAAGTGAGGGTGAAGAAATTCCAAAAGATGGAGGAACGATTCCCTCGTCTGAGAATCTTCATTCACGCACTATTCCTCCCCTCTAAAAAAAGAGCGATTGAGAATCTCGAGAACCTAAACAAAAATGCAGAAGTGAGCGTACCCCGAGGGTCTCCTCTCTCTATGAAAGATATACCATAGCATTGTTGATCCCTGGTTCAAAAAACTTTTTAGAAAAGAGTCTCAAGAGAGAAAATGTGAACCCGGACAATGCTTTAGTAACATGAAAGTCTATTAAGGGTGGGTGGAGTGGGTCAAAAACATCAAGAGTTAAAAAACTCTTCCACGTAAGCACATTATAAAAAATACCCGGATCAAAAACTAAGACCTTAGGATTCAAAATATCATTCTTAGGCCCAACTTGAAAATTTTCAAGGTCAAAGTCTAACATTATTTCAGAAGAACGGGTGGGCAGGGTGGGTAAAACATTTAGCTCATGTACTTTAGAGTTCTTATCAACTAGAATACCCGGGTTGAAAACTTTATCCTCATTGATTGTTGAGAATAAAACATCACTTACATGAAAATCCTCATAACAAACCAAATCATTTCCTTCAACATAACTTGAACCACCGGGTTCAAATTCATTACTTAAGCTCTGAAAAACACTTAAACTTGATTTGTCAAAATCTTTGGTTTTATCACTATCAGAATTCATTCTCTCAAAATCCTCTCCATACAAAATTCTTTTCCACTCATCATTGTTAGAATCCATGTCAAAGAGATCATCATCATTATCAAACTCATCTTTAGAGTACTCACTAGCCTCTGAAGAAGAGAGGCTAGGAGAAGATGAAATTGGAAGGACATCATATTGGAGGGTTTCAGAATTAACTTTCGGAGAAGAAATTTGTCTAGAATACTACAATAGGAAAGGATTTCTCGTGTCTTCAAAAAGAGGGTTCAAATAACTCTTAAGAGTTTCCTTATGAACCTCCTCCTTAAGAATTGACTCGTCATTTCTAGAGGGAAAATCATCTTTTTTCTCAAAGAGAGGGTTTGTACCAAGTCTTGAAAACTTTGGAAAATCATTAACAAGAGGAAAATCACACTCTTTTCCAATTTTGGACTCTCTTGGGATTGGAATGAGATCTTCTTTGTCTAATTCCTTGTTTGGAATAAAGTTAAG
The DNA here is from genome assembly GCA_026074375.1 of Tanacetum coccineum. Taxonomy (NCBI): domain Eukaryota; kingdom Viridiplantae; phylum Streptophyta; class Magnoliopsida; order Asterales; family Asteraceae; genus Tanacetum; species Tanacetum coccineum. The sequence goes on from BQNB010019279.1 coordinate 38,924, forward strand.
ATCCTCATCCCCCATTTTGAAAGAGTCCTCAAAATTATTGTTTGGAAAGATGTGTGAAATTGCACCTACAGAAGCAATTTGAGGTGAATGAATAACTTTTCCTTGGTGAATGATTCTAAAATTCTTTAAATTCGATGTAAAACAAGCCCTTCTTCTAGCAACTGGATCAGATATTTTTAAAATTCTTCTCATTTTGTTTGATAATTTTCCCACAAGAGAGTCAAAACTCTCTTCTACAATAGTAGATGTAGGAGAAGAAGAAATTATTACTCTCAGGTTCACAACATCTTTGAACCGGTCTCATAATTTGACATCATGTGGATTGACTCTTTGTCTTGACGACCGTCCGGTTTAAAAACTATCCTTTCCATACCATCCCTTATCACTAGCTCTTCCCCGTAGACATCAATTAAGACCCGTGCGGTCCTTAAGAAAGGCCTACCAAGTATCAAAGGTACACGGTAGTTGACCTCATAATCAACTACCACGAAGTCAGCGGGAAATGAAAAATATCCAACCTTTTTACTTGTACATCCTTGGATATGCCGGTTGGAATGGCTAAGGGAACCATTGGCAAGCTTCTGAGGGTATCTTGGTTGTGACAGCCAGGTTAGCATTAGCTCTTTGATAAATCCTAATGGCATGAAAGATTAATGCTGGCCCATAAGTCAGCTAGGGCAATTATCTTGTAATATTCTTAGGTAAAGTCACTTGGAGATAAGGAATCATCGGGATCACCCATACTTTTCAGGGAAGTTTCTTCATGTTCAACGGCCCGAACCTATTCTCAGTCAAAGGTGTGTTAGCTACTTCTAAAAGTTTTTCTTTGTTAGAAAAAAGAGCTTTCATCATTTGAGTATACTTTGGCATGAGAACTAAAGCTTCAGCTAAACTTATGTTAAAATGCAGCTTTTGAAACATCTCTAGAAACTTGTGAAGCTGCATATCATTTTTCTCCTTTTGTTTTTGAGCTTTTATCCTTTGAGGATATGGAAGGTGAGTCTCTTTAGCATGTTCTTTTGAAGGTGGAGAATTATTAACATGAGCAGAAGAAGGCTCAGGAGAAATTGGACTGCTAACCGGCTTAACCGGATCATGAGATTTTTGGTTAACCGGAAGCTGGATGTCTTTGGTGCTCAGTAGCACCTTATCCTTGGTCACCTCGGTTTCCTTCTCAATCAAAGATTCATTCTCATCAAAGAGAGGAGGAGGAATTGGTGGCACCGGTGTGTAAGAAAGTCCGCTTCGAGTCGTAATGGCTCTAGCTTCACACCTTGGATTTGTGATAGTATTACTAGGTAAAGTTCCTGAACCTGATGCATTGTTATTTCCCATTTGCTTTTGAACTGTTAAGCATTCATGATTTGAAAATTCCTTTGCTCATTTTGAAAATATTGTTGATCCCATTTGAAATCATTCAAATTCTTTTGCAAATTATTCAAAGTAACATCATTTGCTTTTGTGTAAGCCTCAAATCTAGCATAAGTCACCAGAACTTGTGTACTCGAGGCTTGATAAGCTTGAGCTTGTTGTGTTAGCCGAGTTAGCTCGATGGTTTAACTTGGGTTGGTTTGGTTACTTTCCTTAGTCCAGTTATACTTGGTTCCCATTGTATCCTTGGTTAGGTCTAGAAGCTTGTGGATTGGGTTGAGTAAAACCCGGTGGTCTTGTGTAAGAAGCCACACTAGAAGGAGGGTACCCAGAATTCCCTTGAACAAAACCACCAACCGCAGCGGCTTGTTGGAATTTTTGAAAATTGTCATGATATGACCGGGTTTCATAGTCCTCTTCTTCATTAGTCACACATTATAAACTATGTTTCTACCACAAGTAGTACATCTTTCTCAACGCGGTAATCGAAACAGGAGTAGCGCAACAAGGCCTTTCATCATTTTTTTCACTGCATCATTTCATTCCTAAAAGTCAAAGTCATGCTTATCCTCTAATGCCGCCGCATTTGTTGGAAATTCGAAGTTAGATGTTGAAGAAGTAGAGATGAAGAGGGAGGAGCAGTTCGTACTCACTCGCAATCACGGCGATTCCCGTGAACATCTAACTTTGGCTTTTATTCTCTATGATTTGTAGTCCTTCGGTTGGCTTTTGTAGAGAAATATGCCAATGGCAGCGGAAAATTAAAGGAATCTTGATCATTATAGCTCAACGATATTATAGAAAGTGTTAATTGGTGCATGAGCGAAAAATCCCGTAGGTGGAGGACAACTTCATTAGAAAGTTCCTTGAAAACGTTCCCAGTTCGGAGAAAAAGATCTTGAGCAATTTGTCGAAAAAATTCGTTATTTCATTCGAGATTGGTTGTCTTAGAAGGTGGAAAGAAAAAAAGTTGAACTTAGACACTATGTCACCCATGTAGAATAGATTTCGGGGGGGTTCTTTGTCAGCCTGTTTTGGCAACACCGTCAAGAGAAAATGGAAAGAGAAGAAGTTTGATGGTGGTGTTAGGTACATCCGGGTACCTTTGATTATTAGTTATGCTCTCAAAATGACGAATATGAGCATGAGGCTCCTCATCATTACCTCCTCGAAAAATTCGATTTTGAACAAGATTAATGAGAGAAGGATTCTTTGTTCAACTTTTGAGCCATTGATGGGTGGTACAACTTTAGCACTTTCTCATACCCCCCGGTGGGAGCTTGAATTGCTCGGCCACCATAGGTCGGTCATCGGCCTTTTGAATCGGAAACTTATACACACCAAACAGGGATTGCCTCTTGTTGTTGTCGAGAACGTCGACGATTACGTCTTCTCGGAATTGTTGTATTCCAAGGTAAGAACGACCTGTGCGCATGCATAGTGAATAACAAAAAAAATGAATTTGAGATTAGAAAGATTATTTTTAGGGAATTTCAATTTTTTTTTTATTTAGTATTTATTAGAAAGAAAACAAAAACAAAATATTTTTGGCAACCGTTAATTTCAAGCTTCACTGATTAAGACTCCAAAGATTAAGCTCATGTGAGCGGAAAGGCTTAGCGAGCCGCAATGACTTCTTAGCAAGTAGCTATCACCTTTCCTTAAACTCACCTTTTAGTTTGTAAACTCGAAGGTCCGTCGTACCTCGCAAGTAACTCACGATTAATTTTGTTGCTTATTGGAATGGTTTAAGATGGATAACTAGTATCCAAATTTGTTTATTTTAATTTTTTTTCTTTTTTTTAACTAATTCGATAGAAATCGAATTAATGAATGTTTTGAATTTTTATACAAAAAATAGCAAAGTAACTTCCAAAGGAAGGGTCTTCAAAACTCTACTTCAACGAATATCCTCAAAAATCGTTCACGTCTTCCCCGACAGCGGCGCCAAAATTTGGTTAAGCAGGTGTTGTAAAGCATAGTCATTTGTTATTTATATATAGTATTCATCCCGTTGACAATTCTTTCCAAATTTACTTCTAAAAAAGAGAATAAAAGTGATAATAAAATTCTCACTTAAGAAACACAATAATGTATTATTTTTACCCGGATGTAGTTTTCTCGGAGTGGTTTCCCAACGAAGTGTGAATTGAGATTCGGGAAAATAATTTGGATTTCAAGCTTAAATGAATAAAGGATCTTTGAATTTTGAATTATACTACGAATATAATAGCACAAACTAAAAACAATTAACTAGCACGAAATTTTAATATACGAAAATTAAAAACGTGAACTAAAACTGAAATTTAAAATTTAAAGCACTTCTCAGTTAACAAATTTTTTATACTAAAATCACAAATTTAAAAGAAAATTTTAGGGGAAAAAGAATTAGATTTTTTTAAACTATTTTGAATTTTTTTATGGAATTTCTAAAAAAATGAATTACTAAATAAATAAACTTTTTCTAAAATTAACACTAATTTTATTTGTATTTTGCAAAATTCTAGAATGTGAAAAAAGAAAATTATTACAAATAGAATTATATTTTTTAAATTATTTTTCTATTTTCTATGAATTTTTAAAGAAAAAGAAATTACTTAAATCCTATATTAATTCCTAGAAAATACAAACTTAATTGGAAAAATAAAGAAAAATGGTTTTTAACTACTTAAAATGTGCAGAAAATCAATGGTATAAAAATGCCCAAATTTTATAAACCAATTGAACTCTAATTTTGCTAATTAAAAACTAACCCTAATTTTATTAAACTAAAAATAAAAATAATAAAACTATTTTATTAAGCCTAAAAGACTAGGGTAGAAATTGTAACAATTGAAAGTAAAGGGTAGGCGGGAAAAATAATGGAAATTTACACTACAATGAAAACGGGTAACCCTTAACTATTGAGAATGTACCAATTAGACCCTACGATTTGGCTTATTTTAAGCTTATTTAAAAAGTGAAATTTAGCAAAAACTTAAAACTACAAAGTTGAACTTGAGCTTATACACTACAACTTTAATAAAAGCTCTATGAACTTTTATCAGCTGAATAAGCTAGAAACTTAGCTTTTTGCTCTGTACAACAGAAACTTTAGGTTTTGCTTTAAATTCTAACTTTTCTAACTTTGGCTTATTTCTAGCTTATTTCTAAATGAAAATGAAAACCAAACGAAGCTAAATGAAGATTATTATATGTGCTAAAGATGTCTAAAAAGAAATAAGCTGAAAGTTAACAAGATTAACAAGAAATTTGCTATCAAAGAGTGAAGATTCAGGCTTAAAACTGTTTTTAAGCTATACCTAATAAGCTAATTAGCTTATTACTACTTCTTAGAAACTGAAATTTGGCAAATAAGCTCTCCTATGGTTATTGAACAAACCTGGATAAAAGGAATCTTGAAATAACAACTAGAAATGAAAAATCTAAAAGAAATAAGCTAGTTTCCTAAGTTGCTGCTGCTACTACTTTTTGCCAAGAAATTAAAAAAATTTACGCTAGACTAGAGCTTAAAAATGTAACTTAAGAGTTGCTCTAAATAAAAGTAAATGGAGATCTACAAAGGTGCTTAATACTAAATTCTAACTCCTACTTTCAAAAGCTAAAAAGTAGCTTTAAAAATGATAAGCAACAGGCCTAAGTTATTAATAAGTTTATATACTCGTGTTACGCGCTGTTAATTGGAAACTTCAAGTGCAGGCTAACAATTTCTACTTTAATATACCTTTCTTAAACTAATAGTTGTACGGTTTCTAAGAGTACATTTACCAAAATTGAACTCTCAAATCCTGTGAGACACTTAACTCTACAAATACTTTTCACTAAAAACTCCCCTGGTGCTAGCAAGGAAATTTTAAGCCTTAAATCCTAAAATTCTACAAAGTAACTTTCAAAACCTGTTTAAAACTTGAACATTTTAGAAACCTCAACTATGTAAAGAGCTTTGACAGTATATTGTTGACTTTACAAGTCAAAAATGCCTTAACCCAAACAATTCTTTATAAACTGTCAAACTAATTTCTACTTCAAAAATCTATTTTAAATCTTAAAATGTTAAAAACCTTATAATCTACTTAGTCTAAAATAATAACAGTTAAGCTATCTAGCTCTAAAAACTAAAACTTATTAAGAAGATAAGCTAGTTTATCAGCTAGCTACTTACTACTATGACAGAATTCAAAAATGTGGTATTTTAATGAATTCTAACTATAACAGCTGAAAATATTTGAATACCTAAACTAACTAAACAATTTTGAACATGTTTAATCACACAAAAGAAACAAGGCAATAAGCTACTAAAATAAGCTTCTAATGCTAAAATTAGATATAGAAAATGAAACCTGTGAATTGAAGTCTCTGACCCTAGCCACTCTATCTGAATGAGTGGCTTTACAACATAAACCTAATGGCTACATTAGCCTTTAAACCAATATGCTTTAAGCTTAATAAGCTGAAAGTAGCTTATTCTCCATAATGCTTCCAATTTTAATCAAACTGAACTCAATTGAACTTTATTGAATCAAAATAAACAAAATCAGTATTTAGAAAGCCATTAACCAAATTTGAACAACTTTAGGAATAAGAGAAATCAAAAATAAAGATTAATTGAGCTTATTAAAAGCTTAATAGCTAAAAACAGCTTAAAACATGAAAACTTGAAAACAAACTAAACTCAACTTGCTTTATTGCTTAAGAAAGAATAGTACAAGCTTCAAAACAAGAAATACAACTGAATTTAAAAGATTAAAAAAAAAACTTAATTGCAACAATGAACAGTACACGAAATTGAAAAAAAATACAAAGAAAATAGAAAAATCTAAAAAAACTATCCCTATGAATGTTTAGCTTCTATTTATAGATGAGGGTTGAAGGAAAGGAGGGCACTCAATCAATTCCCAAGCCCTTGGATCTTTTATGATTAAATTTAAGGTTTAGATCCAATTTGGTGATGTTACGGACAATATGAGAGATGTGGGCCAACGGGGTTTGGTGTAAAATGATGTGGAAATGGTTAAAATACGAGGTGGAGTGAGTAGGGAGAAACAGGGAAGAGTTTGAGAAGTTTGGGTTTTGTTTCGGGTTTTGGCGGGAAAAGAGGTTAGAAACGGTTATAGAAAAGTTAAACCCGCGTGTTGTGTTTAAAGGTTTGGGAGAATTGCATAACTAGCCCTTGTGTTTTTCTCTTCCAAAGTATAGTGTAAAATGATTTTGAAACTTGTCAATTCCGGCCCTTGTAGTTTTATAAACAAGGAAATGGGCTTTTGTATTGGGCTCATTTCTGGGCTTTTGTGATATGAATGGTATAGAAAGGTCCAAGGGTATTTTAGTCTTTTTATCTTCCATTGTAAGGGCAAAATGGTCTTTTTCCTTCAAACTCTTGTCCTTTCCTTCACTTTCTTGCCTCTTCTCTTGTATCGGGCTGATCCGGCTTTTATATCTTTCCTCACGTCTTCACTTGATCACTTGTCTTTTCCGTTTCTTGTCGGTTTTGTCTTGTTTTTGCTCTTTTTGACTTTAATATCCTTTCCTGCACATTATGACACAAAAGCACACATATTTCTATCTTTTGGCATATTTTTGGCTTTTATTGGCAAAATCTTGGGTATTTATTATATACAATTTAACACTTATCACCCAACTTCAGTTAATTAACTGAGGCTAAGGATATTGCTTGTTAAAGCCGGGATAAAATACACATCAGAGACCATTAACTGGTCACCATTTTTACATTGGAACAAAAGTGTACCTTTTCCTTTAATCTCAACCGCGGAGCCATCACCGAACCAAACCCGTCCCGTGACACTTTCGTTCAATTCTGCAAACATATTTCTTTCCCCGGCCATGTAATTACTTGCCCCGTTATCGAGGCACCACATGTCTCGATTGCTACTGTTTCGGCTTTCATGCAATCTAGGAAACACTTTGTCCTCATTTAACATTACCATTGATGGTATGTCCTCTCTTTTAACACATAATAAGAGAGTTTGTTCTTCCATTTCCCTCGTCAAGTGCACTTCTTGTTCTGGTTTCTTAATGTTCATGCATTCCGATGCGTAGTGCCCGTATTCTTGACACTCGAAGCACTTGATGTGACTTTTGTCACACGGATTTTGGTTTGAGTATTCCCATTCTTTAGACAGTTTCTTGCCATATCAATCACCCCGACCTCGGCCTGATCCACGACCCCCTCGTGTGCCACCTCTACCGCCTCTGCCACCATTCTAGCCTCTGCCACAATTCAAACCTCTACCACCATTCCAGCCTCTACCACGACCACCAGGTGCCTTGCTATTTTGTTTACTCATTGTCTGGCCTTCCGCCTTTGTTAATAACAATGAATTTTCCCCGGTCGACCCTCCTTGTCGAAGCCTTAACCTGCCTTCGTAGGCTTTCAATCGACCTATTGCTTCCTCAAATGGCATCTCTTCTACATCCGAATATTGTTCCATTGACGCAACAGATGGATTTTTTTCGTCACGTATCAAAAGTTTTTTCGAACGAGTTCTTCGCTCGTTTCAATGTCTCATCCGACATTCTGTTATACTTCGAGGATTATCCCGGTTAACTTCCTGCCATACTCGTCAATGACATCGTCGTCCTTCATTCGGAGCGCCACAAACTCACTCTTCAACGTGTGCAACCTGGCCTTTTGAACCCGGTATGCACCAACGAACCGGGTTTTTAGCGACTCCCTGATTACTGATTTATTAACCTTTAGTGAATATATAAATATAGATAAATATAAATATATAAAAAGGATCAAAATCCACAAAATCAATGAAACCGGAAGTAGTATAGAATATTCCCGGGTCGTTTATCCCCAACGAAGAGTGAATTGGAAAATCGAAAGTCGGTTTGAATGACAATGCTTGAATGGAAAAGATTTGAATTTGATTTTCTAAAACTACGGGAGGAATAAAGCAAACTACACTAAAAACGAGAAAATTACGCAAATTATACTAAAAATGTAAATGGGAAGCGAAAACAACTAATATATCATACCTAAATAAGCAATAAGAGCAAAAATAAACTAGGGATAACAAGCAAATAAGCCAGAAATGAGCTATAAAACTCAGCAGTACTAACTTAAAAAGTTAGTACTGCTAGTTTTAACTTAAAACTGCTAGGCTAATAAAAGGCAAATAAACCCAATGAAATAAGAAATAAGCAAATAAGCTAAAACATATATTTAACTACCCCTAATAAGCACTCAGGCATAAAAATAAGCAACTAGAATAAACTAAAAGGACAGAATACTTGAAATACTAATAAAACTTCAAATTTTTACACTAAAACACAAATAAGCTCAAATAAGCTCTACACTCAAGGAAATAAGCTAAACTAGCTAAGACTACCCTAAATAGCTATACTAATCCTAAATAAAAAAACAATAAGCTAATAAGCTAAAATAAGCAAAAATGCTACAACAGTACTAACTTGGAGTTAGTACTGTTAGGCACAAAACTCAAAAGGACTTTTCTAGCTTAAAAATAAGCTAACAAAAGGATCCTTATGGCTTATGCCACTGAGAAGCTTATCTAATAAGCTTCAAGAATCAACATTCAAAAGGGAGTTTAAAATTTAAATGAGCACTTTAAAAAAGTTTTGATGAAAATGACTGTTTTTCAAAAATTTCCACACTTAGAAAAATTTTCAAAACTTTGCAATCTTTGAAAAACACAACTTTTGAGCTTATAAATAAGCACTTAAATAGAACCTTATGAACTTTTAAGCTAAAAACAGATGAAGTTTAAACTACAAAGAACTTATATTATCAATCAAAAAGCATTTTGAAATAAAGCATAAGCAATAAAAAGCAAATGAAAGAGCGAATTTTTCATGATTCCAACACTTAGCAAATTTGACAGATTTTGGCAAAATGCAAACTAAGTGCAGACTTAGAACTTATGGTTTTTACTCACTTTTAACACTTGCACAAACACAAAAACATCATAAATAAACCAGATTCAAAATTCTACTCAAATAAGCTTATGAAATAAGCTGTATGCTCTCAGATTCAACACTCAAGTTATGAAACCTATAATTAAACTTCAACAATTCTCAAAAACATGTTAAAAGACCTTAAGATTGATGATCAAATTTCCCAAATGGGTCAAAATGGAACAAGCAGTACTAACTATGGGTTTGTACTGCTTGTGCCAAACACCCCTTTACGTTTTCAAAAGTCATTTTTTTTACTATTTCAAGCTGATTTGAGCCAAAATTGTTAAAAATAGATTATCAAATAATAATATAAGGCACTTATAAGCATATTTCAATCAATAATAAGCACTTAAATAAGCTAAATTAATCCAACAGTATTAACTCACAAACTAACAGTCTTAACTAAAAGTTTGCACAAATCAATTTTAAACTATAAGCTAAGAATAATAAGCACCAAATATCATAAAAAAAACATTAATAAGCATAAATAAGCAACACATAAGCAGTAATAAGCACTTGAATAGTAAATAAGCAAAAAAATGAAGAAGTGAAACTTACAAAACCCTAGCTCAAAATAGGGTGAAATAAGCAATCTACAAGCTCTAGCTTGTTTTAAAGACAAGCCAGTGAGGTCTTAAAAGCCCTTCCATGATTGACTTTTCTTCCAACAGAAGCTGAGGTAGTTTTGGGTGGATTTTTTTTCCTTTGTAATTTTTGGTAAAAGTGACTTAAGCAACGCAAAACTAGAAAGCTTTCATTGTTTAAGTGAAGACAACTTAAAAGAGTTAATAAAGAGCTTTTGTAAACTTAAATAAGGCTTTTAGAACATAAATCTTAAGACTAAACTTTTTAACATAAAATACCTCCAAACTTTCATTAACTTAGAAAAACATTACAAGACTTGAATTTAAAAGACTTAAAGTAAATAAAGCTGTAAACTAAGAACTACTTAAAAACTGCTTGAAAATTAACTAAAAACTACTTGCCAAAATGGCTTACAATTGCACCCTATTTATATTATGCTGATGAAGGTTCTAGGACATGTGTTTCTTTGCTGAGAGGGAAGCCGTGTGTGCTTGTTGTCTGAGAGAAGCCTTCAAAATCATCTTAGCCCTCCATTTTTTCTTTGTCCCCAAGTTAATTGATCAAACCCGTTGATTTTTCTTAGCCAATGAACATAAAAGGGATTGCCAAAGTGGCAAGAGCCCATGTGGGGTGTGGGGTGATGGAGAGTGACATTTTTGGCAGGTTGCAAGGAGGTAGGGGACAATGGACAGTGGTGGGGTTTTGAGCTTGGCGGGAAACAAAGATATAAAAGGGACAGGGGAGAATGTTTTGGGTTTGGGCAAGAAAAGCCCCTCAAGTTGTATATGTTAATTGCATATGTAGTCCTTGTGGTGGTAAAGTTTTATGGGGTTAGCAGGATCAGCCCCTCAGGGTATATAGGTGCTTTGCAAAAATTGTCCTTTTGTTATATAACTTTAGGGGTTTGGCAGAAATGGCCTCCTAAAGTTGTATTTTCTTTGACTTGATGACTTCTTGGCTTTGACTTTGTCGGGGTTGACTTTGGCTTCGATTTGACTTTGGCTTTTCCACGCTTTTCCATTCCGTGCTCAGTTTTGTCTGTTTTTGCTTGATTTTTCGTCCTTTTGTCGGATATCCGTTTCCTGCACAAAATAAGTGAAAACATACAAATACAATGTATTTTCGATACGTTTTGGGTCATTTAAGTCCGATTTTAATGGTGAAAGGTATGTGTAATTAAACACATACCACTCCCACACTTCACGGGCTGTTTTCTTATTGGCTACCTGCATGAGAATATCTTTCGGTATTGCTTGGAAGATGAATGCACAAGCCATTTTACTTTTCTTCTCGTCCACAGCCACACTAGCTACTGGTTCAATGGATTCCCATAACCCTTGGACATCCATTATAGCTTCCATCTTAATAGCCCATGTCGTGTAGTTTGTAGAAGTAAGGACCGGACAATGAAAGGTAACTGGGTTTTCTTTGACAGGATTTGAGGTGGTTGGTACGATAGTCATATCTGAGGATCAAATGATTTTTTGGCATACACTAGAACAACCTAGCTCTTGATACCAATTGTTGGATTAAAGAAGGCTTGAATGATGAAATGGTGATAGTAAAAGAAGGAAGAAACACTTGTTAAGGGTTCATGTGGACTAGGGGTGCTAATCGGTTCTGTTCTCGGGTTATACGATTTATTCGGTTCATTTCAATCGATTTTGCTAATATATATTTTTGGTAAAGTCGAAGACCCAAGCGAATTGAATTTAACTAAATCAAAAACCAAATTTTAATTCGCTTTGGTTTTCGGGTTAACCGAATAACCAAAATTGCATTATTTTTAATCTTTAAATATTTATATAGATTTTTGAAAAAAATAATATTTCAAGCTAAAAAAATGTTTTTAATACTATAAAAGAATTTAAATAATAATACGGTTTTTAGTTCACTTTTCGGTTTAGATTGCTAAAAATTCGGTTTTGATAAATTCGGTTTTGTTTTTATGGTTCGGTTTGATTTTCAATTTGTGCGGGTATTTAGCTGGATTGTGAACACCGATATGCATGAGAAATGAGTGAGAGAGACTATCATTAATTTTGATTTTTCTTAAGATATGCAAAACTAAAACTAATGTTTAAAGTTATACACCAACGATATGTATAATGTATGATATATGGAAGGGTACTCATAAATCATAATGTATATCAGGGACATAGTGGATCGAGATGTCACATAGTGTCTCCCAAGCAAGATAATGTTCATGAGAAAAAAATTGTCAAATAACCTTAGGATGTACCATTATAAACCCATCCTCAAATCTTAAAAAGATTTTCTTCAAAGCATTAAAGGAATAATTTTATCTTCAGAGTAAAAAATGGTTGCAATAAAACCATTTTAGGATGAGAAATAGAATCAAATTCACTTTGATTGGAATAGTAACAACTAGAAAAGTAGAAAGTCATGTTCCTTTGATGCAAATGCATATGCTCACCATTATAGGCCTTTTTTTAACTTCCAAATAACAAGCATAATTTAATCAAGATTTCACTATTCACATTTTATAATTACATGTCGAATCAAAATTAGCAAAAATATACAAAGGAAGTTGAAAAATATGTCACAACTTTTCATACAACCACAATTTTGAAAGATGTCATAGAATAACAATTGTTATTCATGTCAATGATCAGATCCTACATCACCTTTTCTTATTTTCCACCGAACTAGAGTGAATATGAAAGTCCCAAATAATACGTTTATATGGAAAATAACACTTATCTAATATAGATAACACAAGTAATAACTTTTTAATCGTGTAATGCTTTATTGATTAAGAATCAAAGAATTACAATGTGCTATGGATCGCACGGGTTGAGTGACAATGTATGATTACCCTTTGAACAAGTAAACTTAATAAAGTATCAAGTTTACAAGCGAACTTATATAGCCAGCTAATAGGATCAGAGGTCTATTATGTAAGTTCGACAAAGGAGTAAATGCCTATAATAACAACAACAATAAAAGTGATAGCATTTACTCCTTAAAACATTCTCTATTTATACTAATACGAGGTTGCGTCCTTAGTGGGGGTAGTTGCAACGTGTCAAGATTCTAGTGGAGGTCGTACTAGACATTTAATGCACGTCCAATCTTGGAAACTACCCGCCCATACTTTAGTGAACAGTTCTGTCAACTGTTCACTACTTTTACCAACTTCGTACTTGGTACAGACAACTCAAATCACCTTTTGTCGCGCCTTTAGATGATATTGAGTTTCCCGCCTAAACATCAGAGAACACTTTAAGCTCGGCTTGTTCTTCTTCAAAGGGTAATAGGAAAGTCAGAGTATTGCCACCTTTGACTCACCTTAGAACCTCAGCGTATTCCTTCTACATACCAGCTGATATCCATTCCAGCTAACGAGTATGTCTTCAAGTAATCTTTGACTTTCTTGATGATGTCTTTGACTTGAATACGTCTGATGTTGCTCTCTGAGGCTTTGCACTCAGAGAGTCCTTTCATTACCTCTGAGTCCACCACTTAGAGGTTCTTTCATTACCTCTGAGTCCACCACTCAGAGGTTCTTTCATTACCTCTGAGTACACCACTCAGAGGTTCGTTCATTACCTCTGAGTCCACCACTCAGAGGTTCTTTAATACTTAGCCTAATTTCTTTTTAAATCTAGGAGCTGATTACTGGGCACTGAATCGGCCCAACAATCTTTTCCTATTTTAATATAAATTATGCTAAGGTAAAAATTATTGTAAGTGAGTACACAGCTTCTTCTTACACATAATTGACACAAGGATTAACAAAAGAGACTTTATTGATTTTATTACATTTTAGCCCAAATTATCTAGATTCTTTACTACAGTCTCCCTGGCCTTAATACAATCACTTCTAGCCTCTATTACATAGTTCATTATTCTGAACATCTCATTAGCAATCTCTGAGTCAACCTTGATTTGGTTCTGAATACGGATTAGTTTAACAGTGGGAGTCAGGTGAAACTCACTTTCTCTTTGGAAGACTACATCTGTATTCCTGTTCATGTAAAAGATTCCTGACTCAGGTTCTTTGATGACAAGCCATTCAATTGGCACAACCACAGGTGGAGCTTGAATTGGCAAGACCCCAGGAGGAGGAATCAAGTTCATGTCCATCCCATTAACTCTGACATCACCAGTTACAAACACTTCTTTGATAAACTCAGTCCTCTTCCTTTTCTTATCTTCAGCAGTCAATCTAAAAGTTGTAAAGTTCAAGGCGTTGGATGGTGAAGTCCAAGTCTTCTTGCCTGATTTATGACCCACTAAAATTTTGCTCTTAGGCTCTGCAAAAGTAGATTGTTTGATGTCCCATACTTTTTGGAAGCCAAAGCATGAACCTTCAGCCATTCACTGAAACCTAACGTCTTAAGCCTGAAGTTAGGATGGACAATTAGATTTAGAGGATTGTCGCCTCTGGTGATCTTCATAGTTGCCTCCTTTCTCGAATTGACAACATAGCTAATTTTTTTGATTGGTAGTGGATCAGCTCTAGTATGAATTTGATGGTAGTATTCTGTCCATCATCTTGGCCTCTTTTTTTTTTATTATTTTTTTTTTTTTATTTGCCTCATGTCAGTCCATTTATGAGTCCGAATTACAAGTGTAGTTGAATAAGCAACTTTCTCATCTCCTTGTCTAATTTTTTTTTATCAGTCTTTCAAATCACTTCTACCTCTTATAGTTCCCTGATATGCTATCGAATTCCTCTTGGGAAAGAGGTCCCTCTGGGGTAATGAAGGGTTTAAGCTTTGGCGCTTTTGGATTAGATCCTCCTTCTTCTTGATATTGAACAAGCTCATTCCCTGGTTCTTCTATAATGAACGTACCTAGCCTTACCTTTAGAGGAATCCTAGTAGGTTTGGTATCTCTGGGGGGGAGTTGGTGAAACCTTGAGAAAGTGGTTTTTAGGACAACTGGTCAGTGAATTCATGGCATAGACTTTCTGTTTTCTTTAGACTTGAGCAGATGTTCCTAGGACAAAAGTGTTAGCAGAGGAGTTAGATTTGGAATATCAGGAATAGGAGTCAAGATTTTGAATCTTTAAGATAGGGGTTGATTGTCATCTTCATCTGAATCATCTTCCACTGGCTTCCCCCCCAATTCACCCCCCCCCCACATTGGGGGGGGAACCCCCCCCCCACCCCCTCCCCCCCCCCCCCCCCCCCCACACACCACAACACAAACACACACAACCCCCCCCCCCCCCCCCCCCCCCCCCAACCAAACCAACCCTTTTCGCAAAGTTGAGATCCGACCAATTCTTTTCCTTCACTTGGCTTGTTGTTAGAGGCTAGAGGAGCTGATTCTTTGTTAGCAACCTTTACATCAGCTGGTTGCTCCCCCTTACTTTCAACTATGTTTTTCTCCCACTTCTCCCCCTTAGCATTATCCTTTTTAAAGACTTTTGCTGCCTCTAGGAGGGAAACAATATCCTTAATCATAACCCTAAGATCTCGAACATGTTGGGAGTTGGTAGCCACGGTGGATGTGCACCAAGAGAGCTTGTCTTGAACTTCTTTCATCCCTTTTTTGACTTTGAGTCTGATAGATTGCTTTATGTCCTTGTGAATGGATTTGCTCAGCTCCTTCTGAAGCAAAACAAATATCTGACTCTCCAGTTTGTTGAAGGCATTAAACTCTTTGTACATTGGTTTTAGAAGAAGGTTAAAAAGTTGATCTTGTAAATTCTTTTGAACATGTGCCTCAACGTGTGGTAAATCCTCTGCAATAGATGTAGAAATAGAACTCTTGATGGAGTCCTTAAGCAGCTAAGGTAGAGTAATTTTTAGAGCATCTGAGAGAAAACGGGGCAGCTGTTCTTTGAGAGATTCAGTGATAAGTGTTGGCAGGGATGACTTGAAATCAGCTGAGACTTGTTGAACAATAGATGACTCCATGTCCCCAATTCTTATGTAAAGAGAGGTGACTTCTTCACATATATGATCCATATGATCAGGAAGACTGAGACGTTCAGCGGAAGCATGATCATCTTGAAGAATAGTATCAGATTTAGAGACATCATTTTCTTGAGTATCGTCAGAGTCTTCAGTGTTAAATCCTGAGACAGATCTCGGTCATCATCAGTCATTGATTGTAGGTCAGAGTCAGAGATCTCATAAATATCAGCTATTTCTTCAGAGTCATGCATGGTCTGATCTTTCAGCCCAGAGATATGGATGGTAAAGAAGGATTTTACATACTTGATTTCAGACTTTGTGTCATAGGGACTCTCTAAAATTTCTTGAACAGCTTTGTTTTGTTTGTCAACTTCGTCCAGCAGTTGTTCAATAGTTGGAGTCTCCTCAATTGTTTCTTCAGCTACTTTCTTCATATTCACAAACTTGTCATCCTTCTCTTCCTCAACATTTTGGTCTAGTACCTGCATAAACTTGTTGGATAAACATTGTGAATTTGTAATGAGGTTGAGGATCACCATTCGCTGCCCCTAAGAAGACTGGGTGTGATTATACAGTCCCCTCAAAAGTTTAAAACTTTTGGGACTCTTTTCAGTTGTGAGGTTGTAATATGCCATTCGCTGCCCCTAAGAAGACTGGGTGTGATTATCCAGTCCCCTTAAAAGTCTAAGACTTTGGGACTCTTTTCATTGGTTAAGGGGACCTTCTTTTGATTGGGTTAGGGGACATATGAGTCTGAGTGAGTATAGTTCATACAAAAGTCCACTTTCATGCATAGATGGGATAATCCAACAAAGTCCAGATTTTCAGAGTCAAACATCAGGCAGTATCAGCCTTTTAGTATCATCCTCTGAGTGCAGACACAAAGTGTACAGAAAATTTAGAATGTAAGTGCAGACTCAGACACTCTAATGGGTCGGGGGTAGCCCTTAACTTCACCACTCTCTCCTAGAGAAGATTGAGAGTGGTTGCTTGCAGTGCCCTTTAATTTTAATTACTGGTACCTTTTCGCATCACGGGTATATGTTAGTTTTCCTTGCTCTTCTGCCGATTCGGAGTCACTAGACTCTTGGTTGCATCAGCGGTGACCACAAACTCCTCAGCATGCTGAAGATGGGTGGTTGGTGGAGAGAAAGTTGAAATACTCCTGCTTGATCGTAAAACCATTGGTTGGTGGTCGAATATTGGTTTTTTCCCTATCCTTTGTCCTTTGTAGCAGTTGGTGCCTATTGGCGAGAGAGAGGCTGTTCATTGTCCTGGACAGGGACTTATCAGCGTACTCTTTCAACATTCACTTCCTCAAAGGGAAGGATCAAAGACGTCTTCAGGCTTTTTGAAAGTTTTAGCTATTATTAGCATATAGAAGTACAAACTGACTTTCAGATGCTGATGGGGTTCTGACAAGAAGTAGCTGAATGGTTGGTTTTTTTGAAACTATAAGAAGAATCGCCATGGTGGTTACACCTTAGAAGTTGTTCAAAAACCAGAGATAAAAATCTTGTGTAATAAATGTTTGCCTCCCTACTCTTTTTCCCATTTTGTAACTTGTGAACTAGATCAGTAAAAATGATTTCTCCAATATTAATTTCCAGACCAAAAATCAAGCAATAAGCAATGGTTTGTTGATTTAAATTCATTTGGTTATGAGACCCTTGCACCCTACCCAGGCACTTGACAATGTATTGCATAAAAATCCTCCAAATAGGTGAAAAATATTTGATTTTCAGTGGTGAAGAATTGACGAGTTCATGGGGAAAAAAAGGGGTTTTGAGAGATGGTTTGTCTTTATCAGCCAAACCCAAAGTGGCCAACCCAGCCCTAACGGTTCCCTTAGAAGGTAGGGGTACAACAGTCTCACTATCGGTGAGTCCGATAGCAGAGAGAAAGTCATTATGGGTGAAGGATAATCGGTTTTCAAAAAAAGATAATGAAGACGAAATGTCCTTGGTTGCATCATCCACCTTCGCGGTGTACCAAAAATCCTTGAGATATTCTACGTACATAGCGGAGGGTTCTTTGGTGAAGGCAGTACTGATGCTGCATTTGAACAGAAACCGGAGCATAGAGGATGATAAAGAAGGTTAGCGTGTTCTAACAATGCAACAACATTGTTAAAGGTGATGATGCAATTGTTGTGTTTGAAGTTCACCTTGGAAGAAGGTGTAAGGATTTGATGGGTTTGTGAGGATGTTGATTATGAAGACATGATTGTTGGCAGGATGATAGTGAAGAAGATATAAGGGTTTGAGTTTTTGAAAGGATTTATATTTTGTTTGGGGTGAGGATTTGGTAAAAGTGATGTGTGTGTTTTGAAAACGTGAAGTTTATACCTTAAATTATTTTATTCATTTTGAAAAATAAAACAGTTTGAATTCCGCATTAAATGCATAGTGGTATAACTGTTACAAAACGTGGGTCCCAATGACCTTTCGTGCACTGTAAAAAAACACCAGTTTTTCGAGATAAGTATGTAGCCTTTTTGAGGAATCCGAATTAAATATTAAGAATGTTATTTCCTTTCAAATTCTAAGTTACATTTAAGTTAGATGAACACTTTAGAAAGCCTTTTTTCTTGTCAAAAAAAAGAAAAAAAAAAAAAAAAAAAAAATAAGAATAAAAGAACCTGTTTTTTAATATTGAGCATACCCAACTCAGCTACCAATCTAGTAAAGCTAGGCTCAGCTAGAGGTTTGGTAAAAATATCAGCCAGTTGCAAATCAATGGGTGCAAAATGAAGTTCAATATCACCTTTTAAAATGTGGTCTCTGATGAAGTAATACCCGATGTCAATATGTTTTGTCCTAAAATGCAACACTAGATTGTTTGATATGGCAATGGCACTTGTATTATCACAAAATATAGGCACCTTGTCATAGAGAACATCATAGCCAACCAGCTGACTCTTGATCCAGAAGACTTGAGCGCATCATCCAGCAGCAGCTACATACTCAGCTTCAGCTAATGACATTGCCACAGAGCTTTGCTTCTTTGCACTCCAACATACTAACTTTCCTTCAAGTATCTGACAACCCCCTGAGGTACTCTTTCCAGTGTTGCAAAACAAGGTCTACAAGGCCGATTAATCGCTGATTAGATGCTACAAGGCCACTAACCTTGCTGATTAATGTAACAGTGTCAAACAAATAGGTCAACCGTGGTCAACGGCGATCAATGGTGGTCAACAGTGGTCAAACTTGCCAGAAACCTTCTAATCTTGCCAGAAGTACCTAAAACTCACTGTAAACTTGTTTTTATCACTTATATTAACTGTTTAAATCTATTACAAGTTGTTTTTTAGAAAAAAAACTTGCCAATAATATCTAAAACTCAACGGAAATACACAAAACTTTTCGGAAATACCTAAATTTTGCCAAAAATACCAATCAGATTAATCGCCGATTAATCCCACCTTGACCGATTACAAGCTACAAGGTGGTCGACCGCCCGGCTAACGATTCATGATTTTTGCAACCTTGACTCTTTCTATCCAGGTTACATCTAGTGTAGTCTTAGTTAGAGTATGCTTTTAGATCAAAACCTGATCCTTTTGGATACCAGAGGCCAAGATTTGGAGTTCCTTTGAGATACCTGAAATTTCTTTTTACAGCAACAAGGTGGGATTCCTTGGGGTTAGCTTGGTACCTAGCACAGAGACATGTGGAGAATTAGATATCAGGTCTGTTAGTTGTGAGGTACATCAGTGACCCTATCATGCCTCTGAACAATGTCTCATTAACAGAGACCCCTGACTCATCAGGGCCCAAATTGTTTAGGGGAAGCATAGGGCATTTCACTGAGGCATAGTCATCTAGATCATACTTTTTGAGTAAGTCCTTAACATATTTTTCTTGATAAATAGAGATTCCTTTAAAATCTTGTTTTATTGAAAACCCAGAAAATAAGTTAATTCACCATCATACTCATTTCATACTTTTTGGTCATCGGCTTTCCAAATTGTTTACTTAATTTTGAACTAGTTGACCTAAAAATAATATCATCCACATATATCTGTACAATAATGACATCACTCTTAGTCTTATAAGTAAAAAGAGTGTTGTCAATGGTACCTCTGACAAACTTATGCTGAATACTTTTTTTTGAAAGAGTTTCATATCAGGCTCTAAGGGCTTGTTTTAGCCTATAAAGAGCTTTATCCAACTTACAAACATGATTGGGATATTCACTACTTTCAAACCCAGGAGGTTGTTGTACATACACCTCCTTTAAGATCTTCCTATTCAAAAATGCACTCTTTACATCAATCTGATACACCATAAAACCCATGTAGGCTGTATAAGCAAGAAAAATTCTGATGGCTTCCTATCTTGCAACAGGTGTAAAGGTTTCTTCATAATCAATCCATTATTGCTGATTATAACCCTGAGCAACCAGCCTAGCGTTGTTCTTAATAACTATTCCATTCTCATCCATCTTGTTTTTTCAGATCCATTTTGTCCCAATGATGGTTTTACCATGAGGTTTTGGTACCAAGGTCCGGACCTTGTAACCATCTGTCTTGAGGAACTGGGTTTTGAAAGATGACTTCAGCATAAGGTGATATAGTTGGTGAGGGTTGGACATCACTTA
>BQNB010019280.1:0-16922 GCA_026074375.1 Tanacetum coccineum
CTATTAACTATTAAACTACGAGCTATAATAAACAGTAAAATACATGGGGTGACCGAGTCTTTTTCTAATATCTAACACATTCTTATTTAGATTCTTAAAATCTGGCTTGGTAATTGACACTATGCATTCATTAGCCCTCCTTGCAACTATCTCTGTAATAAACTTGTGTTCATGGCCCAGTTCCCAGTATGTCTTGATGACTTGAATGATTTTTGAATTTGAATAAACAACTTCCTTTGCTTTTCCGGGCTCTTTCTGTTTCCTTATATAGAAGATCTTAGCATGAGGATTCTTCCAATGTTTGACACCATATCGAGCATAAGGATTAAACTTATTTACACATTTATTAACCCATCTGGAAGTTCGTTCTTCAATATCATCATCATTGAAGATAACTGCAGGAAACTTGTAAAGTGACAATACTATCTTCTCGGACCCTGAACTTCCTTTCTTTAAGTACAATAGATCTTGATTTATCAGAGATAATGCTGGAGCTTCAGGATCTCTCTGACAACTTAGAACTAGAGGTGTGGCCTTTCTTGGATGTGGAGAGACAAGAATTTCCTTTCTGCTTTCCCACACTATATCACTTTCCAGAAAATTCTTCATTTGATCAATGTGATATTGGTGCTCGTCTCCTGAAGTACATCTTTGCCTCAACATCTCATCAGCAACTTTCTTTAATGTCTTGTGATACAAGCTTTGTTGGTATTTCATCATCATCTGAAGCATAAGAATCAGTTCAAAAATCATAATCATCAACTTGTTCTTGATTACATGAAGATGATGGACCTTGATCACTTTCATTCACTTGTCCAGATGAAGATTCACCAGAGACATATGCTCCATATTCATACATTTTCTGCCGTTTTGCACTATTCTCCCTCTCAGGATGAGTATCATCATGAGGATCGTCCTGATCTCTTGGGCGAACGGCAAAAGTTATACAAGTAGTAGCAGGTACTTGTAGTCTTTCAAACTTCATTTTTAGAGCCAACCAAATTGCTATGTCTTTTTGCTGCAACTGAAGATCATCTTTCATGGATAGATACAGCTGATATTGTTGTTCTTGAGCAGAGCTTGTTGTAGGTTGAGCTGGATGAACGTGAAGAATATGACCAGACATGTAACTTCGCACTGACACATCAACCTGAGAAGGAATGTTATTAGCAATTACATTTTGAATCAGTGAATAAATTTCAGCCTTTAAATTCACACGCTCTTGTTGAATACCTGCATCAATCATCTTAGCCATCTCTTCTCTGTTCTGTTGTCTTTCTAAAATCAGCCCCTCCGCAACATACACTGGTACTTGAGCTCTAACCTGCTCTCGAACTTGCTGTGTCACTTGCTCCTTAATATGCTTATCTACCATGAGAGGTAGTGATTCAACCATTACGTCTTGAAGATGATCAGCAAGAGTATTAAACGACTTCCTTTCCATAAACCTTGCCTTCAAATGTCTAAACAAATATCCATATCGACCTTGTAACTCCTGAAAGAAGCTCTTGTAGCATTTGAAACGACCAGGTTTAGCTTTGAATAATGAAAGAAGGCGGTTTGTGGTAGACAATTTGATGCTTGATGAACTTAATGATGGTGATGGTGTAGATATAGCCGTCAATTCTTGGAGTTTCTCAGTATCCGAAGATACGAGAGTATCATGAATCCTAGGAGATCTAATTGGTGTAGGAAATGGGGTACTCCTAGACTCCTCTATATTCTTCCCTTTCTCCCTTCGTTTCAGCTCATACACCTCATCTGTTATTTCTTCCTCTTCGTCATCAACATTCACAGGAATAACAACATTGGTAATCTCCTCTTCCACATTATCAGCTTTTTCACTATCTTTAATCTCCACCTCTGAACTTTCCTTATCACTCATGGGCTCTATCCTAGTGCCGGGAATATCATGTTCATCATTCCTAGGGTTTGAACTAACATCAACAGCATTCTCAGGCTCTTCCACCATGTTTTCAATTTCTTCGACTGCCAAATGCTCTTTAACCAGCTCTACATTCTCTTTAGCTTCTTGCTCTTCACGACTTTTCTATTCTGCAAGGCTTACTTGTATAGTATCTTGTAGAATCATATCATCTGCCTCATCAACAGTTGGCACTAGAGCTGGTGGAGTAATTCGTGGAGACCTCCTCTGAGGAATACGTAAACGAATCACAATTGACCATTTCGGGGCACTTGACTCTCCAGCCTCCTCTTCAGGGTTAGGTGACCTAAGGGCGCTAAGTGTCCTATGCGTTCCTTGGGTAGACTCAGTCGGCTATGACTGAGTCATAGGAACATCTAGCCCAAACACCTCCGCATACATCATGTAATGCTCTGTGAGCCTCATCTCATCTGTGATCATCCAGTCTAGAATCTTCATTCCAACTTTGTCTTTATATCTCCCTAAATTAAAGATATTTTTCATCAAATCATCATCACTTAAATTATGATACTTATCTCGAGCACGCCTTGAGATTTCATGGAAATTAGTCATATAAACCATGGATACGGAATCGAAGTTGTTGAATAATGAAGAGAGTAATAGAATCCTTCCTACAGCAACTCAGCATAGTCAACATGAATATTGTTGACAAAACAATACAGCATCTGCATAATCTGCAATGGTGGCTGATCCCATCCGGTTACTCGAGTTGTTAAGCATTTTGAGAATATCTTGCACAACGTCTGTCATGGTTGCAGAAGACCAGTCGTCTTAAAGCTTAAGGTTGTCTTTAGCTCCATTATGAATCCCAATTCATTTTTGTAAAATGGAACCATGTCAACAAATGATGGTGGTGGTATGAATCGTTCATGATTGTTTGCAGTTGCTTGTGGTAAATGAAATATTGTTCTGAAGTCATCCAATGTCAGAGAAAGCTCTTTCCTATCAAGCAGAAATGTGAGCCTATACTTTGACCCATCATCCTTCAATGTATGCCAGAACTGTGCCATATATATCCAAGGAACTGATGAAGAAGCTGCAATGCTGAATCTTAATGGATGATTCTGGATGATATTCATTAGAATTTTGCTTTCAGGTGGACATTGCACGTGCTCAAAATCAATCTTCTTGTTGGCATCCATCAGATCATATCTTTTATTTGGAGGATACAGTTCATCTGGATGAACATCAGCTGCATGTTGTTGTTGTTGTGCCATGATGATTACTGAATGAATGAGAATGAGATGTTAGAAACAAATAATTCATTTGACATTTTTGTCTCTTTCCACTCTGTCTGTTTTATATGTTCTGGCAATTCTTTTTGAACATATTTTTGATCAGTTTGTTTCTCATGTGCTTGTACTTGCTTTTTCTAGCACATGCCATATGCTTTATTCGAATTTTTCTTTTGATTCATCAATTTTGTGTGTTCTGGCAATTCTTTTTCAAACACACTGTTGATTTGCTTTTTCGCGTATGGATTTAGCTCTCTCTTTCTGTTTTGAATATCCTCACCAGAAATTCTTTGTGACATGATACTCTTTCAAGAAGGATGAAGATTTCTCTTTTGATTTCAATTAAGACTCATTTTATGTAAAACTAAAGAGAAATCATTCAATCTTCTCAAAACATTTTGTGAAAGAGTACCATTTTGACACAATAACAGATTTTGAGAACTTTTTCAGAAATCATTTGACAAAAACATTTCTTGTGTTAATAACATAGCAGCATTAAAACTCAAATCACCAATTAAATGGTCACTAAGTCACTCACTCCTCATTCTGTTCAGTGCAGAAAACGGTCAAAACCGGGCATGACTTAGACCACTTAAACAATTGAAACTTGAATTATCAGATACAAGTTATAAAAACATTTTCACTTGTTACTTTTTGTCATGAATCATAAACAATGTAAACAAACACATCTGATTCGATAACTGAATGGTCACTAAGTCACTCACTGGTCATTATGTTCTTTGTAGAAAACGGTCGAAACCGGACATGACTTAGACCACTTAAACAATTATGAACAGACATATTCGACACAAAGCTTCGAATTCATTAAAACTTGATTTCGTTTGTATTTTTTTTCAAACTATTGATTATTTCCAAAACACATGAGATATTGATCTTTTGTTCCACAGACATTCGAGCATTAATCATCATACACATGCAAAAATCATAACCACACAAAAATTCACAAGTACACATATAACTGAGTATTGACTTTTTGACTTTACCGAGTTTGACCATTTGACTTTACCGATTTTGACTTATTGACCTTTCTGAGTTTGACCACTTTTTGCTTTAAGATGATCAGTTTTAACTTAAAACTCGATTACATTGTATCACTTGTCATGTGTTAAGACTCCAAGTAAAAAACAGTCAAACTTCAAACTCGATAACATTCATTTCCGAGTTTCATTTTCTTTATCGAGTTTATAATCTAAGACATTATCTTAGCTATTGTGCACTTATTTCCTTACAAACATCTAAGATTTTTCTTTCTATTTTTAACCTTTATCTAAAAATCTTTAAAAATTCAAAACTCGGTAAACCCTAAACTTTACCGAGTATGAACTCGATAACACAATCACATTAGATCTATCGTTCCACACTTATTCCTACTTACTTTTGAGTGAAAGAAGTGTCTGTGATCGTTGAAATGAACTCAGAAATGACTGCTTTGATTTTCTTCTTAAACTCGATAGAATACTCGGTAAAGATAAAAAGAAAAATGAAATTATTATCTCCCTTTTATAGTCACCGAAAAATTATCTTTTGAAATATGACACTTTCAGTCCTTATAGTTCCCTTGTCGAGTTTTAACTTTCAAAAATGACTTTTTAGGTCCTTGAAGTTTTTTCTCCGAATTATGACATTCATCATTTTCAAACACTCCCCCTTGAAAAATGATAGCTCTTCAAAAACTCCCCCTCGGAATGAAATTCTGTTAAACACTTAGTCTGATAGTGAAAATTGTTAACTTTCAAAGTTCATTGAATAAAAACTCCCCCTCGAAAATATATCATCGTTCCCAAAATTTCAATTTATTTGAGAGATCATTATTTTTATCTTTGATTTTAAACTTAAAATGATGTATATGAATGAAAATTCTTCAATTTCTCCGCCTCAGATTATAATCCTGTGTTTTCAATTTAAATCTTTTTATAAAAAGTTGGAATCATAAATCTAACCATGTGATCTTTAAATTATGTTTTTGAACTTTTACCCCCCTTTTTTCTTTTTTTATTCTTTTTTTTATATATGACAAATCTTTTTGAAATTTTCTATTTTTCAATTTTTGTTTGATTTTATGAAAATTTATTTACATGTTTTTTATGTATGATCTTTTCAAGAAGATGACTTTGTCAGACTTTCCAACTGAGTTGGAGTCATACATCTCATACCAATGTGATGAACCAAATACTCAAAGCATTCTTTAAGAAGCGCTTAAGTAAAAAGATCCGCAAGTTGGTATTCAGTCCTGACAAAGTATAGTTCCATAGTACCTTTCTCAACATGTTCCTTAATAAAATGATACCGGATGTCTATGTGCTTTGTCTTTGAATGCTGAACCGGATTGTACGAGATAGCAATAGCACTCTTGGAGTCACAATACATCGGAATCCGATTGTACTTGTATCCATAGTCTAGCAGTTGAGTACGCATCCATATAACTTGTGCACAGCATGCAAATAATGGAACATATTTAGCCTCGGCAGTAGACATCGCAGTGCAGTCTTGTTTCTTTGAACTCCAGCTCACGAGCTTGTCACCTAGAAATTGCAATCCTCCTGATGTACTTTTACAGTCATCTTTGCATCATGCATGGTCCGCATCTGAATATGCAATTAGTTCAAATTCGGAATCCTTCGGATACCATAGTCCCATGTTATAAGACTGTCTGAGGTACCGAAAGATCCGTTTAACCTCTTTGAGGTGTTTGACCGAAGGACGCACTTGATAACGCGCACATACAAAAGTAGCATAAGCAATGTCTGGACGACTGCATGTTAGGTACATTAGCCCTCCTATCATTCGACGATAAGTCGTTTGATCAGTAGGAGTGCCTTGTAAATCAGCATCCAGTCTCTCAGTTGCCATAGATGTGCTCATTGAGACACACTCATCCAGACCATGTTTCTTTAATAACTCAATAGCATATTGTGACTGACTTATGAATATGCCACGGGGAGATTGATGAACTTGAAGTCCAAGAAATAACTTTAATTCACCCATCCATTTCAAAATTATTTTTCATTAGATTTGCAAAACATTTTGAAAAATCTGGATTTGTGGATCCAAAAATAATGTCATCGACATATACTTGAACCAGTAATATGTCCTCCCCGTGACGTCGTGTGAATAAAGTCGGGTCAACAATACCTTTGGTGAACCCATTTTCAATTAGGAAAGAAGATAATTTGCCATACCATGCACGAGGTGCTTGTTTGAGACTGTATAAAGCTTTTTTCAACCTGTAGACATGATCTGGAAATTCTGGATCAATAAACCCTTCAGGTTGGCTGACATAAACTTCCTCTTTTAATGGACCATTGAGAAAAGCTATTTTCACGTCCATTTGAAAGATGGTGATATTCTTATGAGCAGCATAAGCAATAAACAGGAGCAAATGACTCTTCAAAATCAATTCCTTCTTACTGCCTGTAACCTTTTGCCACAAGACGAGATTTTTTTTGAACCACAATATGTTCTGCATCACACTTATTTTTCCAGAGCCATTTGAGCGCAATAATATTCTTTCCGTCTAGACGTGTAACGAGTTCCCAAACTTGTAATCTCTCAAATTGATTCAACTATACTTACATGGTCTACATTCTGCTATGATCTGCCATAACTTCTTTGATATTCTTTGGTTCGATAGTGCTTAGGTTAATGCATACATGCATACCTCATAATCTGTTTGAAGCCTTTGACGAATCATTACTGGTTTAGATTGGTCACCAATAACTTGGTCTAGAGGATGATCTCTTGTCCAAACATGTGTTGAGGGTTGTACTTGATGTAAATTCTGCACCATTTGATGTTTTATGAGCCGCTGAAGAGGACTTAAATTCCTCATGACTTAGGAGGAATATGTGGACACAAAACCATTCATCAAAATCAGCAGAATCTTCTTGATTGAATTCATCAGCTTCTGTCAAAGAGATTGGAGAGATTTGTTCGACAGATGTAGTTACATTTGGAGTAACCGCATGTTCTTCAGCAGTGATTGAAGATGTGGAAGATGAGTCTTCATGAAGTTGAGTCGGTTGTGCAGCAGAATTAATGGGTGTATCAGAAGACCTCTTCCCAAAATATTCCTCAAACATTGGACCGAACAAATTATCCAAATCTTCTGTTGATGGTGTATTCATGGTTTCTGCTAATGAATTATTATTGTTGAATCATTGGAACATGGTGTAACACCCCCAAAATGGGTCGCAGCGGAATAAGGATTTCCGGGGCATGTTACTTCATAGATCAATAACACAAGATATATAAGAACGGCACAAAAGTCATTTAAACTGATACATTGGATTGAAAAGACTTGATTACAAAAGCATATAGCTTTATTTGTTCCTTGTTCCATATTTACAAAAGATTTCCAACCATGCCATACATATTACCAAAAATATAATGCAGTTAAATCTTTTAGCGTGACTTCCAAAATGCTACACCAATGTATCCCAGGCACCTCGTGCCTATTGACCTCCTGAAAACATTGCTTAAACGTCAACAAAAATGTTGGTGAATTCACAGGTTTATGTTATTAAATTATGCAGGACCGCAAGACTTTCATTATGATAATGCAACGCATGCAGACATCACAAAACTGGATTACTGTTTCACTAAGCTCATGACACTGAAGCTCGACATATATAACCGCATATAGCAGTTCTGCCCAAGTATATGATGTTGTAACCCACAACATCCTTTTATCTGACATGGTCTACGTTCGTTTATAGATGATAGCTAGTCACCCGAACGGGGAAGTCATCCCAAATAGATCTATCTACTACCATTCGCGCTTCCAAACCAGGAATTAACCAGTTCATGATAAATTAGGGCTCAGATGGGTTATCGCTACTTAGGCAAACACGTAATCAATATAAAAACAATCACTTGCGTCTAATTTATAAAAACAAAGCATGTTTCCACCCCAAAACTTGTAAATCAGTAAAACTTGTAAAAGTGGGGCTATGAACTCACCTTAAGTGAGTGATCCGATAATAAATATCAACTGCGGGAAATGCTTCACAATTATTCCCGAATGCAACCTATTCCAATATAGGTCGTATAAGTACTAAGTACTTTATTTAATAATATCATATATAATCCTATGTAGTTACATCATACTATCATTCGGGCTATCATAATTAAGAGGTCATGTAGTGAACGTATGAGGAGCTAGGACACTTTAAATCGTAAATCCAACAACTCGTCGATACGCCACCCCGAAGAGGCCTCATTATGAAACTCCCTAGTAATATAGTACTTTGATAACCACATATGATTCTATATAACTACATCACCTTCTAATCGTTTTAATGAAATCATGTTTAATAAGTAAAAACGTTTATAAATACGCCTTTAGTAAAAATAACCTAACTTTCTTGTTTTAAGTCTGTTTCTCGCGTTTCTTACGTCCACGCTTTCGTATTAAGACGAGTGATCAAAATATCATGTTTTCAAGTTTTCAACATTCTGTGATGAATAGTGTTTTTACTGTTCATTACAGACATAAATTTATTTTTACGTTTTAATTAGCGTAAAACCCGTAAATGTCGTATCTTATTCGTTATAGCTCCGTTTTTAGCGATTCTTTCGAACACGTTCTCGTAATTAAAAGTTATATCATATAAATGATGTTTTAAAAGTATAACTTTCTGTGATGAATAGTAACTTTTATAAAAATAGTTTTATAAAGTATTTATCGTCGTAAAATCGTAACTAGCGTATCTTCTTCGTTATAAATCAGTTTTTTGAGTTTCTTATCATTTTGGAATCGTCATGAGGCGTATTATTTTATAAAAATGATAACCCCACTGTTTGGATTTCGAATCCAAACAGCCCTTTATGTACCTTATATATACTTAATTATATATACTTTATATATATACTTTTCCATTACATATATTACCACAAATCCTTTATAACTTATAATATACTTATGTCATATATATTATATAGTGTAAGATCCATAATTTTGTCCATTAGTCCAAGATCACAAGTTAATATCTTCACATAAAATCATAATCATAAGTAAGTTATCATTTTAACATGTTTAAAACCCTAATTTGGTGATTTAGTTATATAGAACATGTAAACATATAAAGATGATCAAAGTGAAGACATAAAGGTTTATATATAACCTTGTAGTGATGTATGATGATGATCAATTCAACCCAAACCCTTGGTTAGATCAAAAATCCAAGCTTGCAAGAAATGAAACCCTAGATTAGGTTTAAAAACCCTAATCTTTCTTCTTTGCTTCAACACTTGTAAATGGTTATCCAACACTTCAAATCACCTTAAAGTATCTTAGATATGATGTGAGAGTACTTGTGTGGTCTTAGAAAATCAAAGTATGGATTTGTTTATGTGGCTATTTTGAGCCGTGAGTATTGGAAGAGAAGAGAGAAAGATTTTTGTGATTTTTGGTTAAGTGTTTATGAAAGTAAGAGTGAATGCATGTGCTATTTATAGTGCTTAGGAGATATTATCAAGCCTCAAGTGCATGTGCTAGGGATAAGAAAGAGAGGTGGCACATAGGAAGGCACAAGGAAACCAAGGGGTGAAGTATCTAGATATTTTAGGGCCTTAGTCACCAACTTGATGATTCCTTGGTTCTATCCTTCAAAAATCCGGCCACCTATGTATATTAGTGATGATATTTGATAAATTTTGAGTATTGGGTATAATCGTGGGTATTTGTTGAAGCGTAGATAGGTTTTGGTACTTCCGGGTATGCCTAAACGCATTTTATCGCGAAACGTAACCACTTTACGTAACCAATAAAAATAAAATGAACAAAGTTAATAATTATCCTCAAAATAATCACTTAACACTTGCTTAATATTAACGTTTAATTGTTTGATGCCCGTTTACATTGAATGATAATTTTTAGTTTACGCGATTTCACATAAATTTTAAAATTAAGAGCAAACGCGTAAAACCCTAAAAATAACTTGTGCATTACATAATGTCGTACAATGACCTAAAACACGAGGTGTTATACACGGGTTCTAAACAGTCATGTTCAGAAGCCATAGCTGTAAGCTCGTCAAACTTGACATGAATGGTTTCCATAATCTTTTTGGTGCGTCTGTTATAGATTCGAAACCCTCTTGAGGTTTCCGAATACCCAATAAAAATCCTAATGTCTGCTTTTGGTTTCATTTTTCCAAGATCATCTCGGTCATTTGTTGGATAACACAATGAGCCAAACACATGAAAATACTCAATATTCAGTTTCCTGCCTCGTAATAGTTGTTAGGAATTATATTTGAGTTGATAAAGACAAAATAATGAATGAAACAAGATGGAAACAAGAAGGACCAAAGTTGTCATTGTAGAAGTCTTCAAAAGATAAGAATTGGAAGATTATCTCATATTTGGTCAAAGATAAAGATAATGATTTGGTCAAAGATAAGAACAAGAACAAGATTTGGTCAAAGATAATTAATTTTATCATTATTATCTTTATTAGTTTCCATGTAAACCTTGACTCCTTATACTATAAAAGGAGGTCTAAGGTATGTAGTTTAATTATCCATCATAGTTAGATCTCTCCAATGAGAGTCTAATAGTTAGCTTATTAGTTTATACAATAGTTCATAGTCGACTGATTAAAGTCGAATACTATATAGTTTATGAATAAAAACCTTGTTTATAACATTGTTGTTCTCATTTGTTATTCCGCTGCGTGATCAATGTTATGATATCCTAGACGGGAAAAACGATCTATGAAGCCTACAATTAGGCTTTAACAATAGCTCATAAGGTGTTTTGTTATAGCGTATGTGAATGATTAACCGATTTTGAGTGAAACATGTTGTGGCCACTGCTTCAGCCTAAAGAAATTTAGGTAATCGAGAAAAGATAAGCATCGTTCGAGCAGCCTCCACAAGAGTACGATTACGTCTCTCAACCACTCCATTTTGCTAAGGAGTGCGTGTTGTTGAAAATTGTTGCATGATGCCTAACTTCTCATAATGAGCTTTAAGGGTTGCATTTTTGAATTCAGTACCATTGTCAGTACGAATCTTGCAAACTTTGGCTTTATAATTCAATTGAGCTTGAGTAATGAATTTCTTTATGATCTCAGGAGTTTCATCTTTCGAATAAAGAAAGCAAACCCATGTGTAACGAGAATAATCATCCACAATCACTAGAATATACTTCTTTCCATTGATCGATGCTACCCTCATTGGACCGCATAAATCCATATGAAGCATTTCCAACTTAGAGTGATTACTTGAAACCAATTTGGGTGGATGAGAAGCCTTCTTGCTTTTTCCTCTTTCACAAGCAGAACAAAGGTGATCTTTTCCATATTTAAACTTTGGAAGACCATCAACTAAGTCAAGTCTGGTAAGATTGTTTATGGTACCAAAATTAAGATGTGATAGTCTGCAATGCCATAACCATGACTTTGTCGAAGTTGCTTTGGACATCAGACAAACTGGTGAAGAAGCAGCCATGTCATAAATGGAAATGGTGTACAAATTGGATTCTCGATCTCTTGTGAGCAAATCATCTCCTTTCAGATTTCGCACGTAACATGTCTTAGAACAAAAAGCCACTTCTAGCACTACCTACATCAATCTTAGTTTTGGAAACTATAGGAGTAGTTATAAATGACTAGATTGTGTCAACTCTTAGAAAACCTAAGTCTTGGAAACTTCATGAGTAGTGTCTAATGGATTTTGGTTTAGGGTTAGTGATAGGCTCTACGAACATTCAATGCACATTCAATTTATAATTTATAGACATTTATCATGACATGGAATGAGCACATTTTTCATACAAGAAACACATAAAACAACTTTCGCTTTAGGAGCGTTTGCAACATCAACATCAATTACATTCTCTTTGTTTGAAATAACATTTGCAGATATAGGCTCTGTTTGCTTATTTTTCCTAACATAAACTTCTACTTTCATTGCTGAGATCTTAGAGTTAGCTAAGACACTTTTCTTGACATGTGAATCTCTATTCATTGGTCTTCTAACACTAGAAGCAACATTCATTCCTGTAGATGATAAACCGCTCTTAGTCTCTTTTATTTGTGATTCTTGTTTTGTGACAACTTTGTACATTCCAGGTGCAATGACATTTTTGATTGAATTTGCCACTCTTTGTTTGTCAGGTGAAGTCTGTAAAGTGACTGGTTTTGACACTACATGTTTCCCTTTTGTTTTTTAAACAACATTTTTCTTTTGAAAAACTTGTTTGTTTATCGGTGTAACACAAAGAAGATTTTGAGAAAAAATTGTCTTGTCAAACTTAGTATTCACAGACTTGCCTTTTTCAACATTTCTTAATCTAGTTTTTAACTCACATATGGTAATTAAAAGATTCTGATTCTCAACACGAATACCACCATATGCATATGTTTTCTCAGAGACATGATTAATTAATTCATTCATTTCCTTTTGATTTTAAGACCGTGTCTTTTTTATTGAATCGCACAAGCTTTTTGATATTTCCAATTTTACATTATCTCGTTCTTTTATCAAAGATTGCACTTTAAAATCCAAAGACACGTTCTCATTCTCAAGCTTCTCCATTTTTGAAATCCAAGAGTAATCAAGACTTTGTTTTCCCAAAGAATTTGCGTTGTCATTTTTCAAAGATGAATCCCATTTGTGTTTTTCTTTTTCATGTTGCAACTTTAATTCAAAATCAACACTTTGTTTTTGACATCTTTGAACATCTTTTTCAAGAATTTTTATTCTCGCTTGCATTCCCTCTTGAATCTCAATGGAATTCCTTTGAAGTTGTTCAAATTCATCATGCAATGAATTATCTACACATTCATGATTTAACAACAAACTTATTTCTACTTCGTGCTTAACGGTTGCTTCCAAAAGTTGATGTTTCAAAAATTCATTTTGCTTCTTTAGTCCACAAAGTTCACTTTATGTAGAATCAAAAACATCTTTCATTTCTTTTATATCACTTTGAAAATTATTCTTAAAGGCTTCAAAATAGATATGCAACTCTTTAACAATTGGTTTCACTTGATCTTGACAAAAATCATTTAGTTTTATTTATTCAGGAGATGTGTAAAAAATGCTTTCTCTTTTACAATTCTTTTGAAGTAACTCAAACAATATTTGAAAACAATTTTTCATTCTATCCAAATTTTTGAGCAAACGTGACTCACTCGGCATTGATGCCGGAATATAAGAAGTTGCATTTGAAGTCTTTGCAGAAGAAATAAAAGAAGATGGAAAATATTTTTGCTCAGCAGAAAGTGCCTTTTGAGGAACAAAATCATCATAAAGATCATTTATTTATTTGTAATCAATTGACCAAAAATTCTATTTTTTTGCAACAACAATTGGATCATTCATTTTTTCTTTCATTTTATTCTTACTCTTGGAAGCATCATCAAGAATGTCCTTAGTATCTCTAACATCCAAAGGAATTTCTGAATTATTCAAACTAGAGGCAAGATATAACTTTGGACACTGAGAAATTGCTTGCTTAAGTGTATAAGGATTTTGGTATCCCGGACCATGTTTTAACCTTGGATCATACACAGACAATGGTTTTGGTCCAAGCATAAACATTCCTTGTAAGGAATTGCCAAGTTTCATTATTAGGTCAACATTCTTTTTAAGTTTGGCCTCGAGATCTAGAACAGTGTTATGATAACTATCCTTATTTGCACTCATTTGTCTTTTTAAAATTGAATGAGTCTTTTGAAGTTCCTCATTTTTCCGTTTGTAATCAATGACAGGTAAATCTAATTTATCTCGTTGTTGTTCTAGATCTCGAATGATATCTCGATCACGAACAAATTAAGCCTGAGCTTGTTGATCAAAACGTTTTTCTTTTCGATCAGCCTTAATAAATTCGTTGAGATCATTTTTATTCTCTTTGATGTTTTCCAAAACACGAACCCTTTCCTTATAGAACTCAATCTGACTTGATAAAGTCTTGTTTTGTTTTTGGACTTTTTAAGCAAATAATTGTTGTTTCTCAGCTTCCTGATATGTATTTCTGGCTAGTTGCTCTAACTTATATAGATCAGGAACATGTGTATCGTCTTCAACACTTCTACTATTAACATTTCCATTTGGTTCATCAAATATAATATTGCTATCAATTTGATCATCACCAATTGTACTGTTAATAATTTTAGTATGAGTAGGATACATTTGTTCTTGATTATGGTTGATGGATGAAGATTGTACCTCACTCACAAATGCAGAATCATAGCTTGGCCCAGCATCAGAAGTAGTATTAGTTGGTTGAGTCCTGGCCATCAAGCATATGTTTGCACTGAGTTCCTCAATTTCTTCCATCCTTGATGCATCAGCAAAGAGAAATCATTCTGTTCATCGGTAAGAATTACTCCAGCTTCATCCTGTTTTGCCAGCAACATTTGTTCCATGAAGTATTTCAAATCCCAAACTCTTGGTTTTGGACAATTCCTAGCATAATGTCCTTTGTCACCACAGTTGTAACATTGAACATTTGTAGTATTTCCTGAAGACGAAGTTCAAAGAGTCCTTGGAACATTCCCAGTCTCAGTCTGAGCATTAGATCCCTCAACCACTTCCTCCTGAACATAAGCTCGTCTTGTACTTCTTCCAGTATTACCAGAGTTCTTGCTTTGAATATTTACCCTATCTCCTTGAATGATTGCTTGATTTCTGGTGTTTGAAGACGTGCGAAGACGATTATTTGTTGGAGCAGAGAAATGGCTCGAGCAAGTAGCAACATTGCAGAGGTTAGAGGATCTTCAAAATTGATTAGACCAACATCCTTCTAGTACTCATCATCATAATCAACCACAGACGGAGGATGTGTGACATAATAAGATGATGTGTTTCTTGAAGATGAACCCGTGTGTGCTACTAGAGCCAAAGGATCATGAGACTTCTCTAACTTCTTTGCTCTCGATGCATTAACCAGTTTCTCAAATTGCTGAAGATAATCAAAGAGATCATCAAACGTATCTTTTGTCAAACGTTTGGCCAGACGAACTTGTGTGACATATTTCAACCATTCCGGTTGCAAACAATTCAAGAACTTTGTATTAATTGTGACGCGTGGGAAATTCATTTTATTTCTTTCCAAATCATTCATTAACTGAGCAAAGCGGTTGTAGACAGAAACAAGTTCTTCTCCTGGTGCAGCAACGAACTGATCAAATTAGTTGGTAAACCGAGTTTCTCTGTCAACTTTGTCTTGTACTGTTCCCCTCATCAGACGTTCAACTCTTTTCCACATGGCATAGGCCGAACTACAAGCATCCACAGAGTTGTAAATTTCATTTGGAATAGAAATCAAAATCAGATTCATAGCCTTAATTTCAGCCTCATAGTGCAATAACTCCTCTCCTCGTAAATCATCTTCAGTTTGCATTCTTGATTCTAGCGAATCATCAGGAATGAACATATGAAACTGATAAGGACCTTCATCCAATGCTTTGTTAAGCCACTTTCAATTTTCTCTCTTTCGATTAACATATCGTCTAAAGCGACTTGCCCATGGTATATAACTACCCCTTTCAAGCATGGGTGGCCTAGTCTCAGAATCGGCATCAGCAAGAGATTGTTGATGTGTTGTGGATGTCGACATCTCTTTGTGATTCAAAGATTGGATCTTTGTGGATGAAAAAGAGTTTGATTTGTGATAAAATCTCCAAACTCGGTAAACTGCTTTTTACCGTTTCTCGGACAACCCACAATTGAAACTCGGAATCGATCATGGATAGAAGTTATCTCGGACAAAACAGATTTGAGACTCGGTACTCTTCTCGATCAATACTAATCTCGGACAACTCACTATCAAACTCGATACACTTAAAAACTTCTTAAGATACTCGTTAATCTCGGAAATGCACTTAACTGAAATTTTTTTAAATTGTGTGTAATTAATTTATTCTTTTCCGAAAATCGATTTAACCAAACTCGATGAAACTGATTTTTGAAAAATCCTTAGATTTTTGAATTGATAATAACCACAATCTTGATAAAACCGAGAGTAATGATTTGTTAAGAATCAAAAACTCTTGTTTTCCCAAATTCGATAAAACCGAATTTGAATCACTCGTGTTTAATACTTCCGAATTTCAATTTTTCCTTCAAAATCCATGATTAAACCATGAATTTGTGAGTGAATTACAACTTGTTAGCTTTTCCGAGATTAAAACACGTAATCCTTATACACACAATTTCGATAAAACCGAAAAAGTGTGCAATCTCCCAAACTCGATATCCTACCGAGTTTTGTAACACTCACCTAATATATGTTTCTCGATAGAATCGAAAAGACGTATATATCTATTACAAAAAAATTCCTTCCGAATTTTAACTAAAAATGATAATAAAAACTTCTGAAAATGCTAAAAATACTACTGAATATGACTAAAACACTTCCGAGAATGCTAATAATGCTACCGAATCTTACTATAACACTTTCGCGAATGCTAACACTTCACGTCAACTCCATTACCAAACTCGATATCACACACTTACGCATAAAACATCCAAACAAATACTCGAGTAGGCAAGAATGACACCAAAACCGCAATCGAATCCTCGAATTTAACGTTACCTTTGTTCTCGGATGGAAACTCGATCACAAATAACCGCTCTCTAATTCTCCAATGGCGTATGATACCACTTGTGAGGTCTCGATAATCTTGAATCACATAATCAAACGATATAGACTAGAGAGAATGAGAAGGAAAGATACTATTTTTAAATTTTCAAATATTATAAAATGGA
>BQNB010019280.1:18561-61085 GCA_026074375.1 Tanacetum coccineum
TTTTGACATACTACGTATGAATTAAAACTTTTTGTTCAACCAATTTTAGTAAAATAATTAATTCTTCAAAGACTAATGTAGCAAGGGCAACCTAATAACATATTCAAGTTATGCTTGAAGATCGGGTTCTTAAAAATGAGTTGTTTGTTAATGAAAAAATGAAAAGAATGATTGAGATCGATTTAACGCGCAATGCAAATTAGCTACGGAGTATAATAATATACATAACATTTAGGAGTCTTCACCACCTCCCAATGTACACATTTTACGATGTTATAAAATAATGAAACTAAAATGTACGAAAATAGTCACTGAGGTTATTGGTGCATTGCAAAGTTAGTCTTTAAGTACTAACTTTGCAACGGAACAATATTCCAGGGATTATTTTTTTTAATTTTAATTTTTTTACAGAAATAGTCTTTAAGGTTATCGGTCCGTTTCAAAGTTAGTCTCACGCGCTCCGCAGCGAAGCGCGAGTTAAAAACCTCGTTATAGATTAGAAGTGTATACTTGGTAGTATTGTATTTAGATTAAAAAAAAATATGATTCAGACTAATTGGTGTAGAGTGTAGATTTCAATTGATAAAGAACTTGGTAGAAATGTTTATTATAAGATAGTTGTATTTACGAGTGACAAAAAGTGCTAGTTACATTGAGTACCAACTGCAACGTTAGCGTCAACTCAAGATTCCTCCAATACTAACAATTAAAACATCATTTGCAGCAAAAAAATTAATTACATGTTATTCGTATTTTTTTTCTTTCCTTTTTTCATTTTAATTTAAAATAAACACAGTTTATTCAAATAAAAATAAAATTACAATACATATAAAAATACGACATTCAAATAAAAATACAAATTATAATACGAAAAGCACAATCGTCCTTTTTATTATTTTTGTGCATCCATCTAACTTTGTGACTGATTTAATCTTGTATTTTCCTACCAATTTAGACAAAACACTTTTAATCTTGTAATCTTTTCAACCTTCAGCTTTCAAAAACGTGTCAATCATAACTTGTTTTTCTTGCGGAATGTCTTTGCATTGATATGTTTTCCTCGTATCTTCTTTGGTCACTATTGCTTTGTCAAACAGTGTGGTTACGTCGACAAACTTCCGGTCTAATGGTATCATCATCAATTTGATTCTAAACTAACGCTTCGATTTTATCGACGATATGTGGAAGAGAACAAATCATAAAATAGAAGTTAAAAAAGTACTCTATCCCAAAATTATTGTCCCCTATTAACTTTTAAGTCTTTTTCTTTCAACTTTGACCGTAAATATTTTTGTTTGTGTTATATAATACTTAATGAAAAATATATGTATTGATTGGTTTTTAAATGTATTTTCTTTGTTATAATTTTCATCAAGTATTATATAACAAAAACAAAAATATGTAAGGTCAAAATTGAAAGAAAAAGACTTGAAAAGTAAATATGGGACAATAATTTTTGGACGGAGGAAGTATGAAATATGAAAGAATAGATGAAAATGTATGTGAAAGTTTGAAATGTTTGAAAAATAGAAGTAAAGTGAGTATATGCAGGTGAAAATGAAGGGTTTAAAAATTTTTAGCCATTGTATTTTGTCTCATTTATATAACGTTGCAATTTTTCTTTAAATAAATAAAAAAAAAATCCAACAACATTATGTGGTTGCATTGGCTGGGGAACCAATGACACGCCAACGTCGCCATTACTAGTGCAGAACAACGGCGTCGTTGGTCCCCCTTTTGCGAATGCCAAATCAAAAACGGTCCGTACCATTTACAGTCTTTTTTTTTTTTTGAACAGCAAAGATGGAATATATAAAAAAAAAAGACTAGCAAGACGCTAGAAACTATGTTGCGTGTATTTTCCTTTTTTACTAAATTCAACTTTTGTTTTCAGTCTTCAATCCTACATGGTTAAAGAAAAGAAACTATGCATCACTTTATATGCTTTATGTACTTACGTAGCGTTTGGTATGTTGTAATTAAAACTGAAATGGAAAAGATTATTACGATGAAATGAAAAAATCTTGTTTGTTCACGTTTATAGAATGTAATGATTCACTATAAGGAATGACTCATTACACCAAAGCAATTCCTTAGGGGTGTATTTGGTTAGACGTAATGAAGTAGTAAAGGAATGTAATCAGCGGTGTAATGGAATGAACATAGTAATTGAATGAGTCATTACTGTATCATTGACATATTTGGTTGCCATGTTAGAATGGAATATGGCATTCACGTATGTTGTTTGGTATGAGGCAATTAATGTTGAAAATGAATAAATGAAATATGACAAAATATGATTCCATGTCGTAATGGAATGAAAAAAAACTAAGAGGTGACTATGTAATGAAATTGGTGGTTACAAACGTAATGGAATAAACCATTCCATTACAAAACTCAAAACAAACAAAATATTTTCATTTTACCGTAATGATTCATTCCATTTCAGCTTTGATTCATGCATACCATACGTTACGTAGGGGATCCCTACTTTTTTTTCATTGCATCTCGTAATAGATATAAATTACATAAAACTCCATCATTAACTAACCACATTAAATAATTCATATCATCAATGGGTATTTTAATCTTTTTATTATCGATTCCATTACGTCTTATCATACAAACCAAACATGATTAATATAGGTAATGAAACATTACATTACACTATTTATTTTATTACGACGTTTATTCCATTCATTTGACATTCATTCCGTCCTAACAAATAAACCCTTATTAGTTCAGTTAAATTAGCGTTATGTTGTTGTAATTGAAATCTTTATACTTATAAGCAAATATCAGTAGGGATATCAAATGCGACAAAAAATTCG
Organism: Tanacetum coccineum; assembly: GCA_026074375.1. Taxonomy (NCBI): domain Eukaryota; kingdom Viridiplantae; phylum Streptophyta; class Magnoliopsida; order Asterales; family Asteraceae; genus Tanacetum; species Tanacetum coccineum. Next base: position 21,393 of record BQNB010019280.1, read on the forward strand.
AGTACTCAAATTTTTTTCTTCTCATTTTTCAAAATTTTCTACTCTTGAAGTGTTTGGGTGGTGGGATCAAGAAAGAAAAGGTGCGAGGAAAAGACAAGTTTACCCACATGTAACTTATGTCATTATTTTATGTAAAAAGATACGTTACTTGAAATATAAATAGATGTACAACATGTTGACATTGTTTCCATTTTGGCACTTGTTAGGTAAGTTTTTATATCCCTAACTTTTTTCACTAACGAAAAAGTGATTATCATGTTAGCTATAAAGAATGTATCAAAAAAGTAACAAACTCAAGAAGAAGAAAAAATCAATTGAGGATGATCTACAACTCTACATTTTTTACTAGTCCATGGTAACGAACCATCTACTCGTTTTAGGGGTGAACATAAAAACCCAAAAACCCAAAAAAACCGAAAACTAAAACCGAACCAGACCAAAAACAATCGAACCGAACTAATAACCGAACCGAATTTGTCAAAACCGAACCGAACTGAACTACAAATTCGGTTTTCGGGTTAGATATGAGTTTAGCGATCTTAACCGAAAACCGTACTGAAATCTGAATTTATATAAATATTCATTTTTTATATGTTTTATATATATAAAAAGACCATTAAAATTTTATCCTAATATAAAAAACACTTTTTATGCTTTAAATAATTTTGTTTTGTTAAATATGTATGTAAATTAAAAAAAATAAAAATAAAAGATGTAATTCGGGTTATTCGGGTCAACCCGAAAACCGAACCGAATTTAAATTCGGTTTTCGGGCTGACTAAAAAAAATGAACCGAATAACCCAATAACCGAACCGATCAACACCCCTAACTCGTTTTCTTATTTCGATAACTTTATGGGTGCTACAACTTGTTTATTTTTTTATATGAATTAAGTGGTTTTTTCACTAACGCCTCTTAATGGGTGGAGGAAGGTTTTGGTGTGTGTATGGAATAAGATGAATTAAGGTGTTTGGGCCCACAACTCACCTAATAAGAGGCATTAGTGGAAAAAAGAAACACCCCCTTACTCTGGCCCAACAAAAGTACATATGTTTTGTAATTTTTACAACCATCAACCTCATTTTTTCTTGTTTACAGTATAACACAGTTTTTATCAGTTTATGTTTCGTATTTTTTGTCAATTTAATACTTTTTTTACTTATTAAACTTCATAATTTGTATTCTACGCTTTTCGGTTCATACTTTTATAATATAAACAAAATTATAAAAATAAAAAAAAACCTTAAAAACTGCAAAACATACAAATGACTTTTTAGATTGAGTCTTTATAGAATATCCTTAACCGTCACACCCATGAGCTAATCGTGTTTAATTTGAAGCTTTTTATCAACCACAAAACTTGTTGATTATGTATTTGATACTAATTGTGTATAAGCTGTGTTACAACTTACAAGCTCTCTTTCTCAAACACTCAAAAGTCATTAATTAAATGAGTTGATCCGTGGTTTTTATTTTTATTTTTATCTGCAGAATATATGAGCAATTATTGGACAAATATCAAATGAACCAAACCCCAACGAATTAACCACTTAGAGGGAAGGGAGTGGTCGTGCCATGGGTTCGTGCCAAGCTATGGCGCGAGATTGAGCCATGGCGCACCACTCCGTGGTTCGCGCCAAGGTCTCTCGCGCCGTGGCTAACAGCCCACGCGAAAGATTTTTTTTTTTTTTGAAAAAGTATCCGTTGGGGGGAGCGGGTTTTTGAAAAAAATACCCCCAAAACCCTATTTTTACCCCTTTAAAATCCTATAAATACCCCCTTTATATTTTATAACTTCACACACAATTTCTATATATATTCTACATCAATACTTCTCATTTTTCTTTGAAATATGGATCCAAATAATCTCAACGATTTCGACACAACCAACACATACGATCATTATGATGCTTTCTTTCAACCCGACTATGATCGCTATATGCGAGATTACGAGTCGTATCAACATTATATGAGTTTGTGTGAGCAAGAAGCCGGGGGTTCGAGTTCCGGTCCTATTAGGAGGAGGAGATACATATATCGTGAACGAGAAGAGGCGGAAGAAAGGCTAATCGACGACTATTTTGGCGACGACGAGTACGAGCCTAAATATCCGGAAGAAACGTTTAGGCGAAGGTATCGTATGAGCTCTACACTTTTTAATAAAATAGTCAACGATATCTTAAGTTATGATGTTCAGCCTATTCCCGAGTATTTTACTTATTTTAGCTCACGGCTCGATACGACCGGTCGTAAGAGTATTGGTCCTATTTTAAAGTGCACATCCGCCATACGCCAACTGGCGTACAGCACTGCACCTGATGCATTTGATGAGTATTTGCAAATTGCTGAACGTACTTCACGAGAATGTTTAGATAACTTTACTAAATGCATTCACGTTTTATGTAATGTTTTATTATTTAATTTAAGTTGTTTTTTAATTAAAAAAATTAAAAAAAAAATAGTTTGGCATCAGAATTCTGGTGTCAAACCAATGCCACTGAATTTTGGTGCCATAGCATTTCTGGTGCCAAACTCTATTTTCCTGACGTGGCATAACTTTTTGAGTTTGGCACGAGGAGTTTGGCACGACCGCTCCCCGTGCTCTTAGTTGGTTAGCATGATTGGATATTAACTATAGGTCATAAGTTCAAATCTTGTTATTGCCAATATTTTTAGAAAAAATTTGAAATTTATTGCAAAAAAAAGAAAAAATCCGAAAATACAAAATTGAAGGCTAAAATAATTAAAAAATCAAAAATTAATTATAATTATTGTCTCATATGTGTCATGTCATCGTTGTGGTGACGCCACGTCACTAATTCATATTAATACAGTCATAGTTATCCCCATATATAAGTTATAGATATATATACGGCATAATTAAAAAAAAGAGAAAAATAAGGGGAAGATCGATTCGTCATATATATTCATTGGTGTTGGTTCTGTTTTAGTGGATTTGTTTTTGTTTGTGGTTTGGGGCTGACGTACAACAAAAAGAAAATAAACATCGCAACAAGCTACAAGCTCTCACGGGCCTTTAGCGCTATGACTATTCAAGATCCGACATGGAATATGGATACAAGTGCATTATCTCATCTTAATTCATATACAAGTAATTTAAATACTATTTATAATAAATGTTTATATCCATCTGTCTGTGTTGGTGATGGTAAATCTATACATGTTATCAACACAGGTCATAGCATCTTACCTACCCTTAATCGTCCTTTACACTTACATAATGTTCTGGTCACCCCAAATATCATCAAAAATCTTATTTTTGTTCATCAATTCACTAGAGATAATAATTGTACAGTTAAATTCGATGCATTTGGTTTCTCAGTAAAGGATTTCTTAACCCGTCATATCCTCCTAAGATGTGATAGTTCGGGAGATCTTTACCCAGTTACATCGCCTTCCCCCACTCCTCATGTCTTCCTTTCTGTGAGTCCCAGTACGTGGCACCAACGCCTCGGGCATCCCGGTGAAGACGTGCTACGTTCTCTTAAGTCTCGTCAGTATATTTCTTATAATAAAGAGAAGTCCTCACATCTTTGTCATGCGTGCCAGCTTGGCAAACATGTGAGACTTCCGTTTACCAGTTCAAATTCTAGTGTTACTTGTTCTTTTGAGATTGTGCACTATGATATTTGGACTTCTCCCATTGCTAGCTCCGGTGGTTTTAAATACTATGTGTTATTTCTTGATCATTATTCTCATTATTTGTGGATTTATCCTCTGCGTACTAAATTCGAAGTTTTTCAAAAATTCCTACATTTTCGTTCTTATGTAAATAATCAGTTTAAGTGTGATATTGCGGCTTTTCAGTGTGACCATGGTGGTGAGTTTGACAACACCAATCTCCTTAACTTGTTTGCTCAAAATGGCATTCAATTCCGTTTTTCTTGCCCAAAAACGTCACAACAAAATGGAAAGTCAGAGCGAATGATCCGCACTATCAATAATGTCATTCGCACCCTTCTTTTCCAAGCCCACCTTCCACCCGTATTTTGGGTCAAGGCATTACATATGGCTGCCTACCTACTTAATCTCATACCCTCATCTGCCATTCAAAATGAGATACCTTGCACTAAACTATTTAACAAACAACCTGATTACTCACGATTGCGTATCTTCGGTTGTCTTTGTTACCCACACCTTCATTCCCCTTATAAACTGGCACCTCGTGCCACCCCTTGTATTTTCCTTGGATACCCCGCTTATCATCGTGGGTATCGATGCCTTGACCTCTCCACTAACAAAATCATCATGTGGATCCCTTTGAATATGGATCTTACTACCTTGTTAAGGGTTGTAGTTAATATGAATAGATTCACACAAACTACAGGAGAAACAATGATTAAGAACACTATAAGTTATGCGGAATCTAACTTATAATGCAAAGAAGAACAATGAATATTGATAACTAAGCTTTTATATTGATTGCTAACTATTAGATTGACAATGAACTCATGTCTCAAACTATGCCGTGAGAGTTCCTTTTATACACCAAGGAAAACCCTAATCCTGGCTTACAAAACGCGTAAAAGATAATGCATATCTTTTCCTATAATATCTCATGCATATCTCTTAAACGGTACTAACTATTTTATACTAACGGTACTAACTATCTGAGCAGTACTTAACATTTTGTACTGTCAGTACTAACTATTACTAGCGGTACTAAGTATATAACTAACGGTACTAAGTTAGGAATGTATAATTCCCAACAATCCTCCCCTAAACATGATTGTTGAACTTGTTTAACTTCATGTTTCTTCGGTTTATTCTTCTTAAGTTCTTGGAGGATGTATCCAAACACTTTGTCAAATCTTGATCTTGATCTTTAATAATCTTTGACATCTTTTGCTATCCTTCTGCAACACGTCTTCAACAGCAACATCATGTGGTTCGTCTAGTGGTTGTTTCGGCCTTAAATATCATGCCGGAGGTTCATAAAGCAAGTAAAAGGCTCGTTTGTTGCTAATAGGCGAAGTAGTAGATTTGGTTTTATTGTGATGATACTTTTTATCCTGTTGTTAAACTTGCTACCGATCGTATGTTTCACACTACCTTTTCTCGGAAATGGCAATTCATCACTTGATGTTAAGAATGCATTTCTAACGGTGACCTTTAAGAACTGTGTATCAATATCAGCCGCCAGTTTTATAGATGCTCCGTTTTTCCCTTCACTGAGTCGATTACAATGAGATCTTTATACGGATTAAACAAAGCACCACATGCTTGGTTTTCAACATTTTGGCAGGTAAATGGCGAACAGGGTTGGTTTCTCGTCGAGTCGTTGTGACTCGTCCTTGTTCATATATCAACATGGTTCCGAGGTTTCATATTATTGATTTATGTTGATGATAGTATACTGACACAACTTCTATGAATTAATGTATTATCACTCTCTTCAAAGGAGTATGATATGACAGATTAGGGGCGCTTAATGACTGTCTTGGGATTTATGTATACGCGTGATCTCTACAGGCATGTTTGCTGTCTACAAAAAAAATTTGCTTTGGACTTTTTGACAGGGCTCACATGCTAATTGAGTAATCCAACCTCGACGCCGTTGACATGAATCCAAACTTGGGTTCTGACCGGGGAATCTTATTTCTTGACCCTACTCTCTATTGCAGACTTTGCGGTGGTTTACATACCTTACATTTTACTTCTCCAAATATCTCATATTCAGTGCAAGCAGGTTTGCCTTCAATCATGATCATCAAGAGCCTCAATTTTAGTCATCACTAAAGACGTTCTTCGATATGTTCGGGGCACAATTACATTGGCTTCAACTTTAATGCATCCATTACAGGTTCTCTTGTTTGCTTATACCCCCCCGAAAAAAGCTGAGATATATGGGCTTAATTCGCCTACTACAAATGCGGGATACTTAGACACTGTTATATTGTCGTCTATTTCTTGGGAGATAAATCTACTCTCCATGGTCAGCCAAACGGCAATATACTCGACCTAGACAATGCTGACTGAATACAAGAAAGAGTATATTTAGCCTTAATGTTGTTGCCAAACTGCCTTGCTTCTATCTACATACAGAACTTCATACACAATTATTATCTACCTTACCAGTTCAATTGTGACATGATTTTTAGCATTGCATATGAAACAAAGACGACATATATCCGTTCAGGACATCAACCCACCAAACATAATGTAGATTGATATACACTTTGTTCGATATTGTTGCTCGTGGTGTCCAGTTCGTGTCTTCATAGACAATCTCGTTACCATATGCTGACATTTACACCAAAGGACATACCGCTGCGCTTTTTGAGGAATTTCCATACCAGTTTGAGTGTTCACCATCACCCCAAACTACAGGCGTATTAGTCAATATATTTAAAGTATTAGTTATTAATTTGTATTAGGTCCATTAGTATGGATGCCATTTGGCCTAAGCCCATAGTCTAGAATGCTCTCTTGTATCATATATATATGGATTGGTTGTTATCAATAATAAGCAAGCAAATCAATTATTCTAATAGGAAGACACATGCCATTAACAGTTACAAAAAGGCTTATGGAAAGTGATCGACAAATACTTTCCACACCAAATTCAGATTGGGCATTATTGACCTACTTTTCATAGAATAGGCATGGGTAACTGGTTGGGAACGTAGTTTACGTTACAGAATAAAACTAAAAGAAACTAAAAAAAGGTCGAAATTTATCCGTTAATATCCGATAATATTGAGTCTTGTGTAAAGCAAGCGTAGGGAATTTGCGACGATTTATGTGGAAAAATTTGTGCATAAAAGTGGTACTTCTAGTAGTGATACTAGTGTATAGAAACAGTGTCGTAGCGAGGCCTGTTGCAAAAGTTTATATAATAATCTAAACATCACGATAAAGAACATATCATAACCATCTAGCTTAGTTCTTTATGAGTTCTTCATTACTCTCGGCAACTTAGTAAAGCAAAACAAAAATTTTAAAACAAAATTTAATAAAATCATTAACAATTTGATCTGAGTGAAGCAAATTTTGATGCCTCCGCATAGCATATGGTGACACGTAACACTAGCAGTAAGCAGTAGCAGTTGCAGGAACAGTAAGCAGGAGCAGTTAGCAGGAGTAGTAAGCGTTAGCAGTTTGTTTCAAAAGGTGTTTGGTAATGTAGCTGTAAGCTGTAATTAAAAAGTGTACAATTACGAAAAAGGGCATATAACCTAATTAAAGATATTATAAATTTTATATTTGAGGGCATAAATGTAATTTTATAACAAACTGCTTGGAGCAGTTCTGAAATGCTTCTTCAAGAAGCATTTGAGATTGGAGCGGTTAAACAATATTTAAACGCTTGTTGAGGTGTTGCCAAACAAGCTTTTCATCTAAAATGCTTACCGCTTGCCGCTTGTCGCTCCAAAACGCTCCAAAATGCTTGTGCCAAACACAGCCTTATATGCATCCTCCACTACCTCTCGGTTGGTTATACTGATGCTGATTTGGCGGGTTGTCCATCTACACGCAGGTCTACCTCAGGTTATTGTGTATTTTTGGGTGATAACTTATTATCTTGGTCCGTTAAACGACAACACACTCTTTCACGCTCCAGTGCCGAAGCTGAATACCGGGGTGTTGCTAACGTTGTGGCAGAGACTGCATGGCTTCGTAATCTTCATCGTGAGTTACACTCTCCTTTATCGACTGCAACTCTTGTCTATTGTGATAACGTTAGTGCTGTTTATATGTCTGTCAACCCTGTTCAACATCAACGGACGAAACACATTGAGATCGACAATCATTTCGTCTGAGATATGATTACCGCTGGTCAGGTTAGAGTTCTACATGTGCCCTCTCGCTTTCAATATGCCGATATTTTCACCAAGGGACTGCCTTCTGCCTTGTTTGAAGAATTTTGATCCAGTTTGAGCGTACGACCTCCTCCCGCTCCAACTGCGGGGGCGTATTAGTCAAATATATTTAGGGTTGAGCATATGGACCATTCGACCGGACCGAACCGGACCAACCGGACCGGACGAACGTATTTCGGTCCGGTCCTCGGTCCGGCGTTTTGGACCAATTCGGTCTTCGGTCCGGTCCGGTCCAGTCGATCATACCACAAAACCCGAACATTATGCCTTGTAGGACCGGACTGGACCGAAGACCGAACCGGAACGGGCCGACCCGGACCGGACCTTACCATTTCAGTCCGGTCCTTGGTCAGGCGTTTTAGACCAATTCGGTCTCGGTCCGGTCCGGTCCGATTTTGGACCGATGCTCACCCGTACATATATTTGATTGATCTCTTTCTAAAATTAGGCCTCTTATGTTTGGAATGCTTAGTCATAATTAGCTGTAATTTTAATATGATTAGTTGTCTTGGGCTCAAAGCCTTATCCCTGTAAAACTATATATATCGTTTGTTTTGTGAGGTTTTTCAAGGAATCAAATTAAGCCTTCCAATAAAAACATATAAAGGGGTATATATTTTGGAGGCCCCTAAAATACGGCTACACACCTCGCACACCCTCAAATACGGCTCTGTATACAAATGTTCTGATTCTTCTAAAACATAGGATCAACAAAGGTGTAAGCCTTGGTCATTTTCAGTATGCTCCGAGGGTGTTTGTTTTAGGCTTTTAGCTTTTATAAGGAATTGTTAGCTTATACGTATAACTTAGATGCATCCAGTTTAGTATTTGTATAGGCTTATATGATAATATATGGGAGTTTTAATTTCATAAGCTAAATTTTAATAGCTTATAAGCTTATTTAACTTCACAAGCCCATGTTTCACCTTCCCTCCTTTTTTTATCAGAAGCTAATCCAAACAATTAGTATGAGCTTATAAGCTGGTTATTAAACATTGTTAGGTTTGAAATTGAAAACCTATGTATATCGTGACAGGAAAGACAGATCAAAAATAAGAACAGAATTGAGGCACAAGCTTTTGGTACTTTTATTTCAGAGAACTTAAAAAAGGAATTAAAATAACGAGTACAGCTTTGCCTATTTAACCACACGAAGATGCATAAAAAGAGGAACAACCTCCACTAAGCTAAAGACCAGGTACCAACAACCTCCACTAAGCTAAAGACCAGGATACCAACGTTCACTGGCTTTTGAATTATTCTACTTCTAATAAAACTCAAATAAAACGTGCATAACTAATAACTGAATTATTTTAACATTTCCCCGGGTCGCCTCTATCCCTCTTGTTACGCCCTTGTTCCTCTTACGTTCCTCTCTTTTGTCGCTAGCGTGACTGTCTTCTTTGTTTCCACAGTCCCTCATCCTTGCGACTCCCCTCTCCTTTGCCATGCTTCCTCTCCTCGTCTGCTCTCTGGGTCATGTTCTCTTGCCCTTCTTCTTCACTCTGTCTCCTCTCGTTCCTCTCTTGCTTATTTTGGGCAGCCATGCTCTCCGCTCTCTTCCCACCCACTCGCGTCTGTTGTCCGTGTCTTCTGTCTTTTTTCTCTGCGTCTCTTTCTGCCTACGTCTCCTCTTGGTGCGTCTTGCCCGCGATCGCCTTGCTGCTACGACGTGCTCTGTATTCCGCCCTTCTTGCTCGTGTGGGTTACTTCTCCTGTCTCTTGTCCCTACCCTCTAATTTATCCTCTACGTGTGCTGGCTGCACCCCTGCGCTCCCGCCCTTTCCTGTGCTCATCCCTCTAGTGCCTCTCTTTTTCTAGTCCCTCCACTGTCCCCTTCCTGCCTGTCTTTCATACGAAGCTTTCGGTTAGCGCATCTTCTTTTGCTGTCACGTCGGTTCTCTCCGTTTTCACTGTTCTTACTTCTGCGCTCCTCCCCCATTGCCTCGCTCCCTGGTCTGCTACTCTCCGCGCCTGCTCTTTGAACTACTCCGCGCGCTCTTTTTTCTCCTCGTACCTGGACCCTTTAGCCTCGTGCTCGCGTGTGCCCTTCCTCTTCTCGTCTGTGGTTGTTCCTTTGGGCCTGCCCTCGGGTCGCATCTTATTTTACTCTCCTGCCCTACCACCTCGCTTCTTCTTGTCTTTCACCGTCTTCGTCCCTCGCTATGCCTTTGGCTTCTACCTGGGTGGACCGTGGGCGCCTGCGGTCTGTCGGCTTCCGGTGTCCTTTTTCTCGATTCTTCGTTCGTGCGCGCTTACCTTTCTCTCTGCACTCCATTTTCTGTCTTGCGGTTTGCTCTTGTCTGTCCGCTCGTGCCCGTTGTCCTCCTCTGTTCTTGCCGCGTGCTGCGGCCCTCTCTCATTCGCTTTTATTCTCGCTCCACTTTACTGCTTACCTTGCCTTGTCCTTTCTTTCTCTCGTCTCCTGCTGACTCTCGTGCCTTGTTTGCTTACTCCTCGTTTGCGTTCTTCGACTCGTTTCAATCGTCCCGTGCCTGTCCCCACCTCTCCTCACTTCCTCTTCCTTTCTGTTTTTCTGTCCATGCCGGCGCTGTCTTCCTCTCGCTGTTAGTGTCTCATCCTCTGTCTGGTGCTCTGCCCCTGCCTGTTTTCCTCCTGCTTGCTTCGTCATTGCTCCGTTTGGGCTCTTGTCTACGTCCACCTCCTCTTCTCCTGCCCGCTTGCCGTGCTGCCTTCCGCGCTGTCTCGTTGTTCGTCGTGCGTCTGGCCTCGCGCTTCTCGCTGCCCTCGCGGCTCTCCTGCTCTCCGCTGGCTTCGATTGTCGTAGTTTTAGCTTTCTTCTCTCTCACCGTGCACTTGTCCGGTTTTGCCACTCTCTGGCGCGCTGCCTGCTGTCCTTTCTCTTCTTGTTGCTCCTGTGGCTTTTCTGCTCACCTCCCCGTCTGGTCCTCTCCTCATGATCTCTGCATCGTCTTGCGCATCTCACATTTCGTTCCTTCCTCGTTCTCCTGCGCTGACTCCACTGATCTGTCATCCACCTTCTCACCACTCACCTTCCACGCCTGCTCCAGTCTCTCCTCCCCTGCCTTCTTTATGCTGTTCTGTCGCGCGTTACTTCCTCTGCTTTTCTTGTCGGTGTTTCGGTCCCCTCGCCTCCTGTCGGCCTCTTTGTTGTTTTTCCCTCCTTCGTCTTTCGTTGTCTCGCTTCTTTCGTGCATCCCCTCCTCACTGCTTCTCTCTGCTCCCTCTCCCGTCTTCTCTCGCCTCGTCGTTTCATTATCTTCTCTAGTTCCCGTCCGGTTGTTTTATTGTGTTCCCTCTCGCCTTTCTCGCTCTTTCAGTTGACCTTGCCCGCCGGCCGTCGGTGCTCTGTGTCTGTCTTCTTCATCAACTGTTCGCCCCTCTACATGGTTATCGGTTCCCCTTTCCATCTCCTGTCACGTCTTCTTCTCTTCCTCGCGCCTGCTGCTTCACCGTTTCCGTTTGCTTGTCTTGGCTTCCTGTCCTTGTTTCGTGTCTTTTCGTTCACTGGTTTGCACTCTCTCCCCTCGCCTTCCCTCGTTGCTTTTCCTGTCTCGTTTCCTCTTTGTATCTTCGCGTGCACCTTCTCCCTTGCTGTTCCTGTCGGCCTGCTCTCACGCCCGGTCTCCTATCTGCCCTGTGTGCGTGTTATTGCCTCGCTCGCTGTCGTCTCGTCCTCCACTCTCTTCGTCTCTAATTCCTCCTGCGTTCGCGAGCTTGTGCGACGTGGTCTGTTTCTCCCCCCTCCTCTATCGTGCCGTTGTGCTGTGCTTCTTGGTCGTCCCGCTCTTCTTGGCTCCTCTGCGTTCGCTGTCGCCTGGTTGCCTGGTCCTGTCGGTCTACGCTTGCCTCTCAGTCCGCTGCGCTTCGCTGTCCCGCGTTGCGTTTGGTCTGTCCTGCGCTGGTGTCGCGCGGTCCCCCGCCACCGCGCCGCCGGCCTGGGGTAAGGCAGGGTCGTCTCCGACTGCCCATGTCTCTTTCGTCACGCTGCGATCGCTGCGCGTTGTGTTTCTGGGTCCTGTACCCGTGTTTGTGCTGCCGCCTCTCCTCTCCTTTCCCTGACCCGGCTCCGTCCTTGCGTTGGCCTTTCGCTGCCGTTCTGTCCGTCCACACGACCGCTGTCTTCTCTTCTCCACCGCACCTCGACTTCCTCCTTGCGCCTGTTCCTTTGTTCGACTTGCTCAGCTCTTTTCTGGTGTTGTGTTGCTCAGTGCCCTTCTGTCTTGGCCCGCTTCTGGGCTTACCATTGGTGCGAACCCTCGCTCTGCTCTCGTTGTGCCTTCTGTGTTCTCGCTTCTTAGGACTCTCGACCTGTTCCCCTGCTCCGCGACTCTTTTGTCTGTCTCTGCGCTGTGCTTTGGCCCTCACCGCTCCTTTCACTTCCTTCCCCGCCTTCGTCTACTCTCTGTCCTCTCCTCCGCCCCTTCTTCCTTCTCCCGTGCGGGGTCCCTCGTGCCCCCTTGTGTTGAGCGTCTTTTTCCTCTCTCTGTTTTGACCTTCCTTCCTTTGTCTCGTCGCTTTGCCCCCTCTCCTCTGCACTCTGCATGGCCTTCTCTGTCATGCCTTTGTGTCTTCTTTCCAGTTCCTTCTGTTTTTGTTTTCTACGTCCCTCTCCCTCCTCATCGCTGCTCCCTCCTCTCCTCGGTCGTGCTGTCGTTGTCTCCACTGTCTCTCATCTTTCTCATTTTCCTGTTCCCTCTCCCCTCTGTGGTCCCCTTTTTCACATTGCCTTGCTCCTTTGTGTCGTTCCTTTCCTGCTCCTCTTTTTTTTCCTGTCCCGTCTTTGTAGACTCTCTCCTTCTCTTCTCCTTCGCTGCGTGCTCGCTTCTCCCTCCCTGTTGTCTGCCGTTCTCTTGCTCCTCTTGCTCCTCTTGAGAGCCCTCTTCTCTTCGTCCCCGTCGGCGTGCGTTACCGGCTCTGCGTTCTGTAGTTTCTCACTGGTCCCACTATTTACCCTTCAACCTCTGTCTGTTGGATGCCGTTCTCGCTTACTCTCTCCTGGCTCCTCCTGTTAGCACGTCCCCGCGCGACACCCTGTTGTCTCCTGCCCCGTCTGTCAGCCTCTGTCTGCTGCTCAGTGCTTCTGTCTCTTGCCTCACTCTCTGCCTCTTCTTGTTCCCTTGCCCTGTTCTTCGTTCTCTTACGTCTCCTCTTCACTTATCCTCTTTTCCGGTTCTACTCTGCTCGCGCTCTCCGTGTGATCGTGTCGTCTGTTACCCCGCTTCCTCGCGCCTGTCTCGCTTCGCTTCCACGTGCTACTCACTTTTTCGCCCTTTTTTTCGTCGACTGCCCTGTGTCACTGTTTTCGTAATTCCTTTTTCCTTTTCTTACCTTCCCTCGCGGTTTCTTCTGCGCGCCTGTTGCCTGTCTGCTTCCCGCGTCTTTGCTGTTGTCACCATCGTCGTGGCGCGTGTTCTCTTGCGTACGCGGTTCCCGTCCCCGTCCCCTGCCTGCCTTGCCTCCCTGCTTCCCGCTTTTGGTCCCGCGCTCTCTTCTCGCTCTTGTCCGCCCGTACCCTTGTAGTTCCGCTTGCTTTGTCCTTTCTGGTGCTCCACTCTCGCCTCCTCGCGTTACGGTCGCCCTCTCGCTTGCTCCCTCTCCTTCTGGCGCGACCTTCGACCCTCCGGCTTTCTTCTGTTCACTGCTCTTTGTCTCGCTGCCCTTGCGACGCTTGTCCCCTCCCTCCCTCTCTACCTCTCTTCCCTCTACGTTCCTCACTTCCTCGTTTCCGCTCTTCTCGTCTCTTCACTCCTCTACGTGTTTCCGTCCGTCTCTGTACTCCCTCCTCTTCTTCCTTCTTTCGGCTGTGACGTTTTTCTCTTCTTCACCCCCTATGCGCTCGCCCGCGCCGCGTCTCTTTCTCCGCCGTTACCTCCTGCCTGACGGAGCAGGGTCCTTCTCTCCCATGCCCACCCCTTCCTCCTCCGCTCTGACGTCTCTACTCGCCCCCCCGCCTCTTTTCTTCATCTTTTCCACTTATCCTTCCTGTCCTTGTATCATTCTCTCTCCTTCCTATTCTCTTCACTACTTCCCGTCATCGGTTCCTTGTCTTTCCTCCTCTGCTTCTCGCTTTCCTTTTCTCTTGCTCCTTTGTTGCTGTTAGTTTTCCGCTTTTTTGCCGGTGCTCTCTCACCCCCCCCGCCCTCCTTCCCGCTCTGTATTTTCTTCGTTCCTCTTTTTCTTCTCCCGACTCCAGTCGTACTCTTGTTTTTCCTCGCTTCGTCATTCCCGTTGCTCGCTTAACCTCGCATCTCTCCTCTGTCCTCCACTCCGTGTTTACGTGTCGCCTTACCCTTTCTCTGTCTCCTGCTCCCCGGTCCCTGTCCTTCTCGCTTCTCGGCGGTCCTCTCCTAGCTGGCGCTTGCTTTCTCCTGCTTTCGCGTGTCTCTTTGTCCTTCGGTCTACCCTGCTGCTACTTGATCCCTCTATTCGCCAAGTCCGCTGCTCCTTCCTCCTCTCCTCTTCTGTGCTCCCCGCCGCGGTTCGTGGTCTGTCTCTGGTGTCCTCTCTGCTCGTTCTCGTCCACGCTCCTCGGCCTCTCGTCCCGCTGCCTTGCCTCGTTTGCGTCCTCCTCGTTCGGCCCTCTAATCTCCCCTCTTCTCTCCCGTTGCCTGCGGCGAGTTCTTCTTTCTCTCGCTCCTGCTACTGCCCGGGTGCAACCCCTGTTATTTCTTTAATTACTCCGTCCCCTCTACGCCTGTCCGCGCTGTGTTGTGGTCACGTCTTGCCACTGTCTGTCCTCCTTTCTCTTCTTTACTCTGCCGCCCCTTCTGCGTGCTGTCTGCTACAGCCCGTTCCTGTGCATGCGGTGATTTACTCTCTTTATCGTCTCTTTCTCTGCGGGTCTCTGCTCTTGTTGCACGCGTGTTGTCCGCTGTTTTCCTTCCTTCTCTAGTGGCCGGGCTCCCTCACTCCTTCCCGCAGCTTGGCTCGGTGCGTTTCCGCATTCTTCGAACTCCCTGTTTCCTCTACTCGCCGGGCCTTTTCCGTTCCTTTGACCTCCACTCTCTTCTGGAGCTGTCTCCCTCTCTCCTCGGTCGAGCTCCTCATCCTGCCCGGTCTGCCTTCTCCACGCGACAGCGGTCCTCCCTTCTTCGCCTTCTGTGTCTCCCCGTCCTTTACTCCCTTCTTCGTGCTCCCTGCCGTGGCCGTCCTTGGGCTTTGCTCCTCGCTCCCCCTTCTGTGCTGCCGCCGCTCTCCGCTCGGCACCCGCGTGTGTGTTCGTGCGTTTGCGACCCCGACGCTTGGTCCCCCTTTGACATTGTGGCACCTGCGCCCCCCTCTCTTCTCTTATCCGACTGGTCGTTTACTCGCCCTGCGCTGCTTTTCCCCCTGTACCCCTCCTGACCCCGTACCTCTTTCTTTCTCCCTTTGCAACCTCCCATCTCTTCGACGCCCTTGGCGTCACAGCTGTTCACTTTCTCAACCGCCTTTTATTCGCTCCGTGCGGTTTCTTCCTTGTCCTTGTACCTTCTCTTCTTCCGGCCATCGTTTCGGCCCTCCATGCTCTCCGTGTGCGCGTACGTCACCCCTTTCCTCCTCTGCTCTCTCGTTCTTCGCTTTCTCGTCCCTCTGGTTTTCTCCCTTCGCTTGACCGCCTTGTGCCTTCGCCATCTCCTTGTGCTCCGGGCTCTTTCCTTTGTTTTCTTTCTGCCAGTCCTTGGCTGCGGCCAGTTCTCACTCGTACTGATCCTCACTTCCCCTTCCTCTCGCCTCTTTTTTTCTTTTACTCATTCTCGTCTGACCTTCTTCCGTCTCTCAACGCTTTACTCCCTCTGTCTTGTCTCTTATTGTCTCTTTTAACACGCGGCGGGTGTTCCTCTAGTGACTTTTCCTCATCTGCTTCCACTTCACGCCCTACCTCCCTTTTCCTGTCTCGTTTCGCTCGTGTCGTCTTCGTGCCGTACTGTCTGCCTCCTCCGGTGTGTCTTGCTATTTTTAATGCTCCTGTTTTGTCGCGGTCGTTCTCTTATTGAGTTATCTACTTTCCTTCGGTCTTGCTTCGCTCATTTCCATCTACGTCCTTTCTCCTTTGTCTATTCCTCTCTTTGCGCCCGTGGCGCTTGCTGCAACCTTTTTGCCTTTGCTTTCTTTCTGCTCTTTTGTTTCTGTCTTTGTGCCGTCCCTATGTCTGCTCTGCCACGTGACTTTTTTTTCTCTTCCCTGTACTCGTCTTCATCGTCTCTTCGCGTTCTTCTTCCATCGCATGTCCCGACTTCTTTATCTTCCTCCGGCTCTGCTCCCCCCTACTCTCCGTACTTTCTTCAGTTGGCCACTTCCACGTCCGCCACTCCTATATTCGTCTTCCCTCTTACGTCCTGAATTCTCGCGTTGCTTTGTCTCTTGCTCTTTTTGTCCTGCTCTCGCGCGTCCTCCTTTCTCCTACTCGTAACGTTTTCTTATCAATTTGCTCCTTCTCACCGTGTCCTCCTTATTCTTTCATGGTTTTTTACCCTCTCCGCTCTGGGCTACTCTTTGCTGTCGCTGTTCGTCTTCCTGTTCTGACCCTAGCTTCTCCTGTCTTCGCCTACCCCTGGCCTACCTGCCCGTCGTCATCGTCCCCCCGCGGTTGCCCGCTTCTGGGCTGCGCGTTCATGATTCTCTCTTGCTCACACTGTCTGACGGCCCTCTTTCGGTCGCTGCGGCCGTGCTGCTCTCCTCTCCTTTTGCTCTCGCCAGCCACTGCGGTTTTCTACCTTTTCGTTGTTCTGCGCTGCCCTTCGTTGCGTTGCCTCTGCTTCTCACCTCTCTCGCCCTCCTTCCCTTGTGTTGTTGCAGTCACGTCTCGGCCCCTGTCCCCTTGCGCCTCTGTTCGTCCCCTGTCTTCCCGTCATCGCCCTCTCCCTTCCCAGACGTACCTTCGTCCATGCACGTCGCCCGTGCTTCAATAACTTAGCTGCGCGCTTCACTCCCTCCCTCGGTCGACCCTTGTCCCCTGGAATTCTGCTCTTTCTTGCTCCGCTCCTTCGCTACTTCTCCACTCTTCTGCTATTTCCCCGCCTTGGTGCTCGTTCACCCCTTCCCTTATTCTCACCTCTCTCCCCTCGGTTATCGTTTGCCTTCTCCTCTCTTTACTTTGTCGCCTGCCCCCTTGTCTTCAACGTATTCTTGTCCCTCGTCCACTTCTTCCCTGCCGACGTCTGGTTGTCCCTCTCTTTCGCTCGCCTGCCTCTGACTTATCCCTCTGCTTTCTTGTCTTCCCTTCTCTCTCTGTTGCTGCCGCTGATCCGCCCCTCGCGACTCGCCCTTTCTTTGTTCTCTCGGCTGTGTCTTCCCCTTCCTCTCTGATGCTGCTGGTCGCTGGTCTGTGCGTGCTTTTCTTACTCTCTTCGCATCTGTTGCTTGCTATCTCTCTTCTGCTTGGCACTCCGTCTGTTCCCCTACCTGTTTCCCCGCTGCGGTTTCTCTTGTGCTGCCCACTGGCCCTTGTGCGCTACCCCCGGGCTCTTGCCGTCTTGTTACCCCGCACGCTCGCGCTCGTCACTCTTCCCGCAGTGTTGCGCCTCGTGCTACTTCGCCCTTTGTCCTCTCAGCCGTGCTTTGCTCTGTCTCGTCTGTGGCGCCACTGCTCCTGTTGGTCCTCACTCTTGTGCTTCTTCCGTCTGCCTCTCTGTCTGTTTCGCTCCCTCCCGTCCTGTGGCGTCTCGTACCGCCCTCTGGTTGTTGGTACGCTCCTCTTCTCTGTGCTGTCGCGCGTCCGTGGCCGCACCGGCTGGGCTTCGCTCTATCGCCATCTCCGGCGTTTTTCTACTTCCGTTGCACCTCTCTGTTTGCTCTTCGTCCGGGCTGTCCTTCGCTTCCGTGTGGCGGTGATCGTCCTTCGCGACTTCCTCTCGGGTCGATGCCCCGTTTTCGTCTACTGCCCGGGTTCTCTTCTTTCTCTTGTCTCTGTGTTCCTCTCGTCTACTTGTTTCTACCCCCATGACCTCCCTCTGCTCGTCTTCTTGTGTCTGACTGTCTCTGCGTCCTCCCGCCGTCTCTCTCCCTTGCGCGCGTATCAGTTTTACCTACTGTTTCTTTCTCCCTGTCTGGACCTCTTTTCTCCCCGTTCTTGCCCGGCTGTCCCTCTGCTCCCACTTTTCTCCTGCTTTCGGAGCCCTCTCCTTTCCTTGTTTTTACCCCTGCTCTTACTACTCCGATGGCTGGCGTGCCTCCTCTTCTCGTCTCGCTTCTACTCGCTTGCCTCTTCCTTCCTTACTTCCCTTTCTCCTACTTCTCGTTCCGCCTGCCCCCGGTCCGCCTACTCTCTCCTCTTCTTTTCTCCCTCCTGTTCCTCCTTTGTTGCATTCTTTTCTCTCGTTTGTTCCGGCCCTGTTGGACCTACCAGTCCTCTTCTCCCCTTGGCGCTGTCGCCGCCTCTTGTCTCCCGGCTACCTTCTGTCTTGAGCGCCCGTCCCGTTGGCTTCGTTCTGTGCCCTTGTCGTGTTCGTGTCGGGTGTTCTTCTCCCTTGCGTTTCTCGCATCTCTCGCCTTTTCTCTCTTCTGGTCGTGCTCTGCGTCTTGCTGCCGTGTCCCAAGCTGCGCCTTCTTTTCATCTGCGTATCGCTCCCTTGACTGCGTGTCCTTGCTTGCTCTCACTTTCTTTCCCTCTTTCCTCTTCGCACCTCTCTCCCCTGACCTTTCTCACTCCTCTCCTTCTGGTCCCTGTCTCTGAGTCTCCTCGTTTCACCCTTGTTTGCCCGCTGAGACCCCTGTCTCCTCACTCTTTACCCTCTCCACTTCTTGTCTGGCCCCCCGCGCGTCGGCGTGTCTCATCTCGCACTTGCCCTCTCTGTGTTATCTCCTCTTCGACTGGCCGCGCTCTACTTACTGTCATCCGTACATTCCGGGCGTACTGCGCGGCGCCCCGCTCTCGCGTGGTGTGCGTTCCTCGTAGTGGCGTTCTCTCTTTCTTTTCCTCTGGCCATCACTCTTCGTTTGCGTTCTCTCGGCCCTGCTCGGGCAGTCCTCGTCGTCTGTCCCTCCCTTGTGCCGTTTATTTCGTCTTCGTGTCCCTTCCTGTATTACGCTTGTTCCTATCTCTGGTTTCTCCACGTTACTGCTCCTTTTCTCTCTCCTTTCCCTTCCCTTTTGACTTGTCTCAGGCCCTCTCACCCGCTTCGTTGTCTCTGTCTGTCTCCTCTTGTTGTGCACATTTTACCTGTTCAGTTTCTTCGTCTAGCTGCCTCCCCTCTTTCCGTGCCCGCGTCTACCCTTTTCTTGTGTGTTTCAGCTTTCTTCCTGCACTCTTCTCTCGGTCATGCTCTCCTTTCCGTGCCCCTCTTTCTCGCTACTTCTCGGGTTGCTCTTGTGCCTCGTTATCTCTCTTGTCTGCCTGTACCGCTCTCCTTTCGTCCCGAGTGTCACTCCTCCATTCTCGCGGGCTTCTGTGTGCTTGTCGCTTCGCACTCTCCCACTAGGTATACTGTTTCCCTCTGCTGCTCTTCTCCTTCCGTTGCCTTTCTTTTTCTTTCCCCCTCGACTGTCCTGCTTTTATCTTTTTCGTTGCCTGTGTTTATTGTCTTCTTTCTTCTGTCTCCTCTTCGACCTCCCGTTTTTCCTATCAGGTACCTTCCTCTTCCTATTTCTCTTCTTGACGTTGTGTCTCACATCCAACGTCTGCTCGTGTGTCGCGTCCCATCTACCGTCTTTTCTGTTCCCCGCTGGTTTCACTCTGCTCCTCCTGCCCTGCCTCACCTTTTTCTCTTTTTCCTGTTCCTCCTTTTCCCTGCCCTGTCTTCTGCCGTCTCTCCCCCTGCGCTCTTGTTGAGGCGCTCGCGCATGGTTTGTCGTCGACCTGCTGTAGTGTTCCTCGCCCTCTCATACTTGTCCACCCTTGTGGTGTCTCTTCGCCGTCTTTCCCACTCTCTTGTCCTGGACCGGTAATGTCCACTCCCCTCGACTTCTGCTCTCTCGCTCCGTGTGTGCGCCTGAGTTTGTGCGTAATTTTGTTCCCTGCTCGCCCCCCCGTCCCTCGTGTCTTGCTCTACGCCGTGCGGTGCATTGCTCACGTCGGTTCGTGCGTCGTTGTCCTCCTCTCCTGTGACTGCGTCTTTCCCTCGTTTCTCCTCCTCGTTCTCCGCTTCACGCTTCCGCTTTCCCTCCGTCTTTCGTCTCGCCCACCGGTGTGTTCTTTCTCTCTCTTGTCACTGGTTTCTGTACTTTCTCGTCTCGTGGTCCGCTTTCTCCGTCGCACTTGTTTGTCCCTGTCCACCCCCTGCTGCGCCCTTTCCACTGTAACCGCTTACTTTCCTGCATTTCATGTCTTGCCGTTTACGTCCTCTGTGGGCTCTCTTCTTTTTGTCTCCTGTTTTTACTCCCGTGCTACCGCTCTTGTCTTTTTCACTTCCCTTCCCTCTTCCCTCGTGGTTCTTCTTGATTTTCCACTCTGTCTGCCTCCCTCTTTCCGCCCTGGTAGTTCATCCCTCCTTCGCTTTCTCTTTACTGGTTGTGTCTTTTTGGCGACTCGTGTTCCGCCCCTTCTTTTATTCTTCTCTGCCTCTCCTTGGCCTACCCTCAACGACCCCTACTTTCCTTCCCTCCCTTCGCTTGCCCTGGTGCTGTTTTGCCTCCACCGTTTTCGTATCTCTTCTTAGTGTTCTCCTATTCTGCCTGGGCGCGCTCTCTTCTCCTCTCGTATCCTCTCTCTTGCTCGCTCCCCTCTCCCATCTCCCACTTTTTACTCCCTCCTGGTCTACCTTGCTCGCCGTCCTTGTGTTCTGCTCCCCTTCTCTCTCCCTCAACTTTCCTGCTTTTTCCTATCGGCTATCTGCCCGGTCATGTTCTCGTGTCGTCCCTTGCGCCGCTAAGACTCTCCTCTTGCGCTCTCTCTTCTCCTTTCACCTTCCCATTCTGCGCTCTGAACGCTCTACCTTCTCATCGTCCCGTGCACCTGCCTTCCACTGCTCTGTCTTCACGTGGAGGGGGGATGGTGGGGGGGGGGTTGGTCTACTCATCGTCGTCCTTCTGGTCCCCACGCTGTGTCTCTCCGCTCCCATGTTTTGTTGCTACCGTGCACTCTCTCCTGCCCAGATTTCGGTCGTTCTCTCTCCGTGTTTTTTTCTAGTTCCCTTCGTCGTCGTGTGTTCTTCTGTGGATCTCTCTGTTCGCGCGCTCGCGCGTTACTTCATCAGTTTTCCCTACCGCCGCCGCTACTGTCTCCCGTGCGTCCTCCCTGCCCCTGGTGGACCTCTCTTTCTGCCGGGTCACATAAATGTAAACGCCCGCCCCCAGACAAAGCGCTCCCCATTGACTCCATCCTGTGCCAATAGCACACACAACCCCCTGCCCTTCCTCATACACAAACATCTAGCAGCCAACCAGCACGCCCACGACCCCAACAATCAAGCTATACAGACCACAACGTACAAGAAAACGAGCAGTCCTATAATGTAGCTTCATCATCAACCCGCTCACTTACTTAATTCTTCTACAATTTCCAAACCACTTGCATCATCTTAGCAAACACCACCTCAAGCGCACGCAACATCAAACTTCTTTCAGTTCATTGATGTCATATGCATCCGTGTCAAAAAAAAAAAATAAAATGGTGGAAAAGGGGGGGGGGGGGGGGGGTGGGGGGGGGGGGGGGGGGGGGGGGGGGGGGGGGGGGGGGGGGGGGGGGGGGGGGGGGGGGGGGGGGGGGGGGGGGGGGGGGAAAAAAAAAAAGGGGGGGGGAAAAAAATAAAAGCATTCATCCTCTCAATCTTTTTTCTGCCCTTGTCATTAGGATCAATCTTTGGAAGAGGCTTTAAAGTTAAGAGAGATCTTGTTGAAGTAGGCCTTGGTCTTTTATTCTCTACATCCTTCAGTTCAACTCCTTTCTCTTTTTCTCTTGAAACTGCTTTGGCTTGACTCATGTTAAGAAGAACTTGAGCAATAGTTTCATCATCTCCAAAAGTTGTAGGAGTAGGTGTTGGAGTTGTTGGAGTAGCACTTCTTCCTTTAGTACGTTCATATGGTCTATCGGTACTATCTTTTTCCTTGTCGGTACTAACTCTTGATCTGTCAGTACTAACTTTTGATCTGTCAGTACTAACTTTTTCCTTGTCAGTACTAACTACATCTTCAGTACTAACTGCATTTTCAGCACTTTCTTCCTCTTCATACACTACATTTCTTGTCCTCCTCACATCTTGAGCATTCTCAGTATCCATATAATCCAGCATATCATCAGTAAGCTCATCAAATAATGGATCTTTATGGACTGAAGGTTCAGCTTTGGCAGGTTTCCTCTCCTGTTTGGATACAGACTCCTTTTGCATCCACTGTTTCTTCAAGGACTTCTTTCCCGCCAATCTTTGCTTCATGGAGACACTCTTCATCCAAGCTCTGTGGTGTGCAATAACAGGTTTGGCTTTCTTTTTAAGCTTCTTGATCTGTGCCTTCAAGTGTTTAATTTCCTTGGCTTGATCTGTAACCTGTGTACACAAGGAGATACAAAGATCATACACACTTTGGAGTGTCATGTCACCCTCATTCCTTGAAAGGGATTTATCACTGGATGACTGACCTCCATGATTCCCACCAGAACTCTCTGGAATGGAATCAGGAATATGAGTAGTAGGTAAAGATCTAGGTGATGGGTCAGACTGAGGCTCAACATGAACTTCACATGGGTGAGGAGGAGAGGGTGTAAGGTGCGGTTCAGATGGTCTTTCTGATTGTTCACCCTCATCCTCTGTTGGTTGAACCAACATGTTAGAAAATAGAGGTGTGACTTTCCCTGAAAAATGTTTACCCTTTTTAACCATAAAGGAGAAAACTTTACTTGTCAAAGCATTAACAGGAAAATGGTCTAAAGGCACGGGCACACTCTTTAGCTGTGTATCCAAAAAGACTGAAATAAAACGTGGATACATAACAAACTTTTTCTTTGCATCTAAGTGTCTAAGCATACCATCAAAAATTAATTTAGAAAAATTATATTTCTGATTAGAGGTTAAGCAAATTACTACAGTGGCAATATTAGTGGGAATTTGATCCCAAGAGGTGCTTTTTGAACTAATACAATGATTCATTGCATTAAAAAGAAATCTCCATTAGGGTGAAAACAAAGCTTTGTTAAATGTTAACACAGTTAAATCCCCCTCATAACCCATGAGCTGTATAACATCAAATATAGCCTGATTCGGTAAGGAATCTATCCCATCAACATCATCAAAAAGAAGATCACTTCTTATTGATGCCTCTGAGATAGACACATGCTTTCCAGCTACTGTGGCAGTAATATACCTAACATTGTTGATTATTTTGGATTTGGCAGACATCCAAAACTGTTCAACAAATGTAGTAGAGACTACAGGACTTACAGTGAGAGCATTATGAATGGAGCTTCGCGCAAGAAAGTCAATAATCTCATGAAACTCTGCATTCCCATAAGTCTTTTCCAAATAAGCGACCATGTTGTGTTTAGGGCACGATTCAAGAACAGCCATGATTTTTGAATTGAGTAAACGTCTGTGGTATACGAGATTAGGTTCGAAATGAAGAAAGTAGTTAAAGAGATTACGTGATTGAACTGTGCAATTGAGAAGGGTTTTTAAATAGGTTTAAACAAACCTAAGATCAAGTAAAACGTTTCAATATACACTTAGGACCCTTGGCGGTATTACTTCTCACAATCTCTATAGCGGTTATAGCGGTACTATCTTTGCCCAACGGTATTAACTTTGCACTAACGGTACTAACTTTTGTCAACCAAAAAATGAACAATTCTGGCAACAACAGTTCTTCAGTACCTTCTATATCTCCTTCCAATGTCTCTCTAAAACCCAAATAACTTCATGAAAATCATCACTATGGTCAAAATTCTTCTGCACACTGAACACTTCATACAAACTGTACAACAAATCATATTGCCTCCCCTTAACTAATGCAGCTTATGGGTTGATCATCCCAATAGTAACAACCAAGAACTGGAACCTGCTAACATCAAATGCCTTGGTTAGAAGATCAGCTACATTGTCATCAGTGTGTATTTTCAGCACCTGGATAAGTTTCTTCTCATATGCATCCCTTATGAAGTGGTGCCTAATTGCAATATGCTTTGTTTTGGAGTGAAATACTGGATTCTTTACAATGCATATAGTACTTTCATTATCAATGTAGATCTTTGTGTTCATGAAATTGAACCCATAGTCTAACATTTGATTTTGAATCCATAGAACTTGCCCACAGCAATTTGCAGCAGCAACATATTCTGCCTCTGTAGTAGAAGTAGCCACAATTGTCTGCTTTTTGCATTGCCAAGAAATAAGTCTCCTGCCAAGAAATTGACAACCTCCTGTTGTGGATTTCCTGTCAAGATTTGCTCCAGCATAGTCACTATCTGAGTAGGCTTCCAGGTCAAATAAGGACACTTTAGGATACCAAAGGCCCAGTTTGGGTTTGCCCTTTAGATACCTAAAGATTCTTTTAACAACACTTAGATGGGAGGTCTTTGGAGTGACCTGAAACCTAGAACAAGCACAGACTGCAAACATAATATTAGGCCTAGAAGCAGTCAAGTACATTAAAGAACCAATCATGGATCTATAAAGATGTACATCCACATCACTAGCTTCCTCATCCTTGACTAAAGGCTTCTGGGTCTCAATTGGTGTACTAGCAGTCTTAACACTGACAAAATCAAACTTCTTCAGGATTTCTGCAACATACTTATCCTGACTTATAAAGATACCATCTTCTTTCTGTTTGACTTGTAATCCAAGAAAGAAGGTGAGCTCTCCCATAGAACTCATCTGAAATCTACTCTTCATTAATGCCTCAAATTCATCACACCAAGATTTCTTTGTAGAACCAAATATGATATCATCCACATAAACTTGTACTAATATGATATCATGTTTGTCCTTCTTAATGAAAAGAGTCTTGTCAATAGTTCCTCTTCTGTATCCATTCTTCAACAAGAAAGTAGATAAAGTAGCATACCAGGCTCTGGGAGCTTGGTGTAAACCATAGAGAGCTTTCACTACTTTGTAGACCTTCTTAGGATACTTAGGATCTATAAAACTTGGAGGTTGAGACACATAGACTTCCTCATTAATTTTGCCATACGATAAGCCACTTTTCACATCCATCTAGTAGACTATGAATCCCATGTAAGAAGCAAAGGCTAAAAAGATCCTAATGGCTTCAATCCTGGCCACAGGAGCAAAAACCTCATCATAATCTATCCCTTCCTCTTGCCTATGTCCCTGAGCAACTAACCTTGCCTTATTTCTAACCACAACACCTCTTTCATCCTTCTTATTTCTGTAAACCCATTTTGTTCCAATTGCCTTCTTCCCATAAGGCAAATCTACATGAATCCAAACTTTCTGAATCTTGAATTGCAGTAGTTCTTCCTGCATAGCATCAACCCAACTTTCATCTTCAAGTGCTTCAGAGATCTTATTGGGTTCATTTTGAGACAAGAACCGCAAATAAACAGATACTGGAAGTACACACTTATGATCATTTCTCCCTTGTCTTTGTAATACGAACTTACAAAGTCATAGTCTTCAGCACTTTTGGTCACTTTGCTCCTTGTTTGAATTGCTGATTTTGGATCTCTAAGAATTAGAGTTGAAGGATGAATAGAGTTTATCCTTGATGTAGGAATAGGACTGAGAACATCATAACATAATCTAAATTTATGAAGCAAAGCCACTGCACCTCATCATCATAAGATAGCATTGTTAAAAATACGAGCAGTAGGATTGTCATAAAATTCATCCAAGTGCAGGTATTTCTGAATCATCTTGGTTAGTATTGGTTAGATCAGTGAAGGATAGTCCACCATAAGGACTGGCAGTACTAACTGGTGTGCTAGCAGTATTAACTATGTTTAGTTACGCTATCTTTAGCAACTCCTTGCTTTGAAGAAGCAAATCCAATCCTCAACACAGTTCTTGGGCAAACTTCTCCTGAGAGCCTTCAGCTGCATCATTGCAGCATAGTTCTTGTCTTTTAAGTCTTTCAAGCTCTTCCAAAAAGTCTTGATCATCCTTATCTACTGGATTTAAATCAGGATGCTTGGTAGGTTCTTCACCTGCATTATTTGCTTTTGAGCTCTTGACTGTTGAAGTATAAGAAGACCATATTGGTAGTACAAAGTAGTCCTGAGCAGATTCAGCTTCTATTTCAGATCCACCTGCAACAGATATAGCTCTTATGTTACCTGCATTATGATTAGCTTCTTGTGGACCTGCATGTTTGTTAGCTAGATTCTTTGATCTCACAGGTTGATAATGCATTGAATCAGTTAAATAATCAAGATCAAACAGCCAAGTTGGTCCTTTCCCTGCAACATTTGGTTTATTTTCTAAAAAGGTTATGTGTAGGTTTTCTTCAACTCTCTTGGTTTCTAAATTGTATACCCTAAAAGCCTTGCTTTGTAGAGAATACCCAACTAAAAACCCTTCATCTGATTTCCCATCAACTTTCCCAGGTGTCAATGGAAATTCAAGATGGTTACATGGCACCCAAAAGGTCTTATATAACTTATGATTGGTATTTTACCAGTTATAAGTTCATAAGGTGTCTTATTTTGAGGCTTGGTCACTAATACCCTATTAAGGACATAACAAGCAGTACTAACTACTTCAGCCAAAAAAGTGTTAGGTAAAAATGAATCTACTAGCATAGTTTTAGCAGCCTCAATAAGGGTCATGTTCTTTCTTTTAGCAACTCTATTTTGTTGTAGAGTTCTGACATTACTGTATTCCCTCTTGATCCCTTTTGACCTACATAATTCAATAAAATCCCTGTTCTTAAATTCTGTACCATTATCACATCTAATAGTTTTAACTTTTTGATTTAATTGGTTCTCAATTTGTCTTATAAAGTCCTTGAAGGCTTACCACTAGTTTCATCCTTAGTTCTAAGAAAACACCCAACTAAACTGCTAAAATCATCAGTGATAACCAGGCAATAAGTCTTATGGTTTAAACTCCTTACAGATGTAGGTCCAAATAAATCCATATGCAGTAGCTATAAGGGCTGACTAATAGAGCTCACTGTCTTGGCTTTATAGGAGGCCTTGTGTTGCTTTCCTTTCTGATAAGCAACACAAGTGTGGTCATTTTGAAAAAATTTTGAAGGTAAACCTCTTACAAGGTTTCCCTTCACAAGGTTTGATATTAAGTTTTAAAGTTAACATTACCCAACCATCCTATGCCATTTGTTAGATTCAGATCAATGTGGCCTTTGCAATTAGCCGCTAAAAAACCTCAGAAGGAACAAATGTTCTCTAAGATTGAGACTGTACATAATGTTTTGTCTGGGGATTCTAAGTAAAACTTGATTTTCTTCACACCAGGTACCTTAAATTCAGGAACAAAACAAGACGAATCAGATCATGAAAAGAACTTTGTTCTTCTTGTCACAGATCTGTGACACAGAAAAGAGATTGAAATGCTGTAGTTCTTTCATAAAGCACACATCCTCAAAATCTAACTTTTCTTGTTTTTATTTTACCTTTACCAGTCAACAGGGCCACCATTAAAGTCTTGATATTCAGCAAGGTAGGCCTTGTTTCCAGTCATGTGCCTGGAACATCCACTATCAACAATCCCTTTGTTCTGTAAAGCTCTATGTGGATAATCCTGCACATTAAATATAAGAGATTAGTTTCTCTTAGGGACCCAAGCCTGTTTGGGCTTGAGTCTGCCTAGTGGATCTTTGAAAGTGAAACATTTTCTAAGACTTGATCCACCATTGTATTTGGAGACTTGGTTCTAGTAATGTCTTTTGGGTCTCCAATTACAACCTGCTGAGGACTTAACAGCAGTTTCCCTTTTTCCCTTAACAGCACTAACTGCATTTACCTCAGCAGTATTAACCTTTTGTTTTGAAAAATTTGTTCTAAGTGCTGTTGTTCTATAAAATGACTTTCTAAAAGGTGAAACAGAGTTATGAAAGCCAGCTTTTGGTCTAGCATTAGTCACAATAGGCTTAACGGTATTAACTTTCCTAGCAGCATTAATTGGTACTGCATGTCTGTTAAAATTAGCCTAAGCATATTCACTGTGTTATTACGCTGAGTTTCTGAGCGAGTATATAACTGGAATCTTTCAGTTCTAGTTATTACGCATTATGGAACAAATTGGTTGATTGATTCATTCTTTGCACATTGTCCCCATACCTGTCTAATCTCACTCTTTGTCTAGACCCCCTTACTCATCCTATTGATTAAATTCAGCTTGTTTAGACCATGCTTTTTTTCTCATGAAAATCACAATCTCTAATAAGATGGCTAAAACTTCCACATACAAAACATGCCTTTTTGGTATACCCATATCCCAAACCCAGTTTTTTAGACATTAAACCACTACAATTCTTTTTATCATGTTTAGGAGTCTGACTACATGTGTTTTGTTCTATAACATTTGGGGGGCCCTTGGAGTTTTTACAAATGCTTATCCTCAAACTAGATATTTCCTATTCTTTTGTGGGTAGAGACACGTGTTCATCTTTACTATTTGATTCATACTCCTCAATAATAGGAGCATCAGTCCAAACTTTAGGTTGACTTACTACATTGGGTTCATTGACAACTGGTTCAGGCATAGATTCATGTGTTTCTTCACTACAATTGGATTCACAAGAATTAAAGTCACTGCTCCTAGCATCAGATTCACTAGGTTATTATTGCTTTTGACCATATGTAAATTGTGAGTCATCTATTTCTTTATCAGGTCCAGAAGGGATGTAGATCCCTGTCATTGGAGGGGAAACTGCATGCACCCCTTCTGCATATCTATCATTCACAGGACTTTTTTGTTTCACTTGTCCTACTGACAAACACACTTTGGAAAACTTCATTTTCATAACTTAAAACACTTTTATTCATTTGATTACCATACCCAAGCCCAGCCGTTAACCTAGCACTCATCTGACTTATTTAGCAAAAATTAAGATTTTGAGAAGAGTTTGCCATTTTTCTACTTTAAGTTTTAAATCTTCTTTTTTTTTCTTCAGCTTCTGCCAATAGTTATCTTATTGGTAGTGTAAGGACAAAGCAGTTGTATCATCTAAGACAATTTTCATAACCCTATCTTCTCCTTATCTACCAAAAGTTGACCTAGTTGATGAGCACCTAATTGGTGCTTCACTTTCTTTAAGGCTTGAGATATCCTTTATTTCTATACTGGCATCTCCAAGTTGTTCCCTCTGTTCATCATACAATTTTTTAAGTTTAACATAAGACCTTTACATTCTTTAGAACAAGAAGTTACCTCTGTGTCTGAACCTGAACTGTTGCAAGCCATGAAAGCATAGTTCTCCTGTTCATCTTCTGAGTGACTGGTCCAATCAACACCTTCTCCATCAATAGTCACCAAAGCTTTAGAGTCCTCCTGTTTACCAGATCTTCTCCCATTGTCTTTTTCCTTATTCCTAGTGTTCCAAGCATCTCTTCTCCTCCCATCTTGATTCCCCTTGGATCTGCACTCTCTAGCAAAAATGCTTGTCTTGTGACAACTGTAGGCACTAAGCGCGACTTAGGTTTAGTCAAATCCAGCGGTTCCTTGGCATCAAATTGTAGCTTTCTACCTGTCTTTTTGTAGAACTTTTTCATTCTCATGGAAATCATGGCTACCTGCCATTTCAAGTCCATTTCTTCTAAATCAAACTCATCAAGCTGTTCCAAATCCTCATGATCCAATTGTGGACAACTGGATTGATTTGCAAGTAAGGAGTATGATGAAGTATGTTCATATTGTGAGTTATGACCAGAAGAGTTAGAAACACCATAAGCGGTACTAACATCATTAGTACTGCTAGTGTTCTCTGAAACGAATGCCACATTTTGTGTGCTAGAGGATGATGCAGTAGAGCCTTTAACATCAGACTCAAAGACTCTAAGATTATTATACAGATCATCAAAACTGAGACTGTCTACTCCTGGCTTGGTCCTCATGATTAAAGAAACTTGAGACCAGGCAGAAGGTAGAGACCTAAGAAACTTCTGATTTGCATCTTCAGTGGAAACACCTGCACCATGAATCTCTAGTTGACTCAGAAGACTCTGAAACCTGTCATAGCCTTTATGTAGCCGTTCTGAGTTTGATACAGAGAAGCCTTCAAACTATTGCTTTAGAATATACTTCTGTCATCTTTCTTTGATTCATTATTTTTCCACCAAATTATTCTAGACTTGATAGCTTCTCCACACTCTTGTAGCATCAGTCATTTTAATGAAATTTTAGCAAGATGATCTTCTGTAAAGTCAATAAGCAAGGTATCCCTTGCTTTTCTTTCCTCTTTCTCTAGCTAAAGTTTCTTCAGTCATTCGTGTGGGAGTAGAACCTTTAATTAACGAACCATTTGTATCAGTTGAGACACTCACGATACCATTTCCTCTTTGAATAACTTCCCAGATAGGATAGTATGTATGGGCTAAATAATGTTTTTTCATGGCCCATATATCATATTCTCCCTTCTTGAGAATAGGAAGTTTGATTGTTGAAACAGTGTGAGGAGTTTGTTGTGATGGTGTTTGTGATGGTGGTGGTGGTGGTGGAGGTGGAGCATCAGCATCTGATCCAGACATGATTAGTTTTGTAAGATAGATGTTTATAACTGGTTTTTGTTCTTCTTACTCAGAGTTTCTCTACAGGCTCTGATACCAATTGTGAGTCCATTTGAATATGAATCTTACTACCTTGTTAAAGGTTGTAGCTAATATGAATAGATTCACACAAACTATAGGAGAAACAATGATTAAGAAGACTATAAGTTATGCGGAATCTAACTTATAATGCAAAAAAGAACAATGAATATTGATAACTAAGCTTTTATATTGATTGCTAACTATGAGATTGACAATGAACTAATATTGATTGACATCTCTAACTATGTCGTAAGGGTTCCTTTTATACACTAAGGAAAACCCTAATCATGGCTTACAAAACATGTAAAAGATAATGCATATCTTTTCCTATAATATTTCATGCATATCTCTTAAACGGTACTAACTATCGGGTACTAAATGATTTTATACTAAGGTATAACTATATGAGCAGTACTTAACATTTTTTTTCTGTCTAGTACTAACTATTATCTAGCTGGTACTAAGTATATAACTAACGGTACTGAAGTTAGGAATGTATAATATATCCTCATTCATCGCTTATCCAATTCTCTCGCATGTAATCTTTGATGAACACCAGTTTCCGTATGGTTCTTTCACTTCATCACAACCTACATCTTACACTTTTCTTGACTCTACTCCATCTCAATTACTTCATAATTCATTCATAATGAACCACAAACATCCTACGACTCACTTGCACATATTAACCCATTAATGGTCCAATACAACAATCCGACCCCAAACCTTGCCAATCGCATAACGTTACTCCACCTCGGCCCTTCCAGTACTTGCCCCACCACAACACACCACAAACCTACTAGCAATCCACGACCCCAACCCGAATTAGGCCCAAAACCTATCATACTTCAGCAACTACGCAAATACTACCTAATCCTCCCCCCCGGGACTCAACATATGGTCACACGTGCCCCAAGCTGGTGGCACCGTTTTAGGACCCAAACCCTCGTTTTCTTGGTCTATACTTTCTCATTCTTCTCCTATTACTCTTATTCCTAAGTTCCCTCTATTGCGTTATCAATTATTAGGTGCGAAATGCTTTGTTATGATGAATATAATGTTTAATTAAAAAAGTACTTGGATTCTTGTTCCGATTGAAACCAACCAAACGTTATAATGTGGTTCGGTCTATTGTGGTTGTTTCGGCATAATTATCATGCAGGTATGGTTCATTATTGACGGTTATGAGGATCGCTTGAGTGGCTAATGGGCGTACTCAGCAGTTTTGGTGTTGATTGTGATGTACTTTTAGTTCCGTTGTTTCAAACGCTACCGTTGTATTCGGTTTTAGTCTTTTCCTTGTTTCGGAATTGGCCTATTATCAGTTGATGTGTTAAGAATGATTTTTACGGTGACCTTTCTGAGATGTGTATATGTATCAGCCACCAGGTTTTGTAGATGCTCGGTTTCCCCATCATTGTTGTCTGATTACAGTGATTTTTATACGGATTGAATACAAGCACCTGTGCCTTGGTTTTCAAAATTTTTTGCAGAATATGCAAATAGGTTGGTTTCTGGCGAGTCTGTCTGTGATCCATTCATTGTTCATAATCACAATGGTTTGATGGTTGATATTAATTGATTTATGTTGATGATATTTTGTCTGGATTTACTTCAACGTATTATCTCCTCTCTTCATAAGGAGTTTGATATGACTGATTTGGGAGCGCTTAATTACTTTTTGGGGATTTCTGTTATGCGTGACTCTACAGGCATGTTTCTGTCTCAAAAGAAATATGCTTTGGAGCTTTTGGACATGCCTCATATGGGTAATTGTAATC
This sequence comes from Tanacetum coccineum, assembly GCA_026074375.1. Lineage (NCBI taxonomy): Eukaryota > Viridiplantae > Streptophyta > Magnoliopsida > Asterales > Asteraceae > Tanacetum > Tanacetum coccineum. The sequence continues at coordinate 53,577 of BQNB010019280.1, forward strand.
CAACTCGGACGCCAGTTGATACGGAATCCAAACTTGGTTCTGACGGGGATCCTATTTCTGACCCTACTCTCTATCGCAGTCTTGCAGGTGGTTTACAGTACCTTACATTTACTCGTCCATATATCTCTTATGCAGTGCAACAGGTTTGCCTTCATATGCATGATCCTAGAGAGCCTCATTTGGCAGCTCTTAAGAGAGTTCTCCGATATGTTCGTGGCACATTGGACTTTGGGCTCCAACTTTATGCATCCATTACAGGTTCTCTTGTTGCTTATAGCGATGCTGATTGGGCTGGTTGCCCTACTACCAGGCGGTCTACATCTGGTTATTGTGTTTTTTTGGGAGATAATCTACTATCATGGTCAGCCAAACGACAACATACTCTCTCTAGATCGAGTGCTGAAGCTGAATACACAGGTGTTGCTAATGTTGTTGCTGAAACAGCCTGGCTTCGTAATCTTCTTAGAGAGCTTCATACACCATTATTATCTGCCACCCTTGTCTATTGTGACAATGTTAGTGCTATATATATGACTGCTAATCCAGTTCAGCACCAACGAACCAAACATATTGAGATTGATATACACTTTGTTCGTGATATGGTTGCTCGTGGTCAGGTTCGTGTTCTTCATGTACCATCTCGTTACCAGTATGTTGACATTTTCACCAAAGGGCTACCGTCTGCGCTTTTTGAGGAATTTCGTACCAGTTTGAGTGTTCGGCCATCTCCCGCTCAAACTGCGAGGGCGTATTAGTCAACATATTTATAAGTATTAGTTATTCATTTGTATTAGGCCCATTAGTATATGAATGTCATTAGGCCTAAGCCCATAGTCTATAATCTTCTCTTGTATCTTATATATACATTGGTTCTTATCAATAATAATCAAGCAAATCAATTATTCCAATAGACCCTTTATTTGAAAACCTAGTTATACAATATGTTGACTCTATTGACATATAACAACCAATATTTGCACCCAAAACCAACATTCCCGTTCGATAACGTTAGAATTTTTTTATTATTGGCTTTATTTTTTTTCCTTAACAAGTAACCCGATAAACCGATAGGCCTAACCCGATAACCCGCAACCCGATAGACCCGATTCCTTATAGGGTCGGGTTGCGGGTTATATTTTATTTTTTCAAAACCCGATAGACCCGACCAGATAAGCCCCAAACCCGACCCGATAACCCGATTGACACCCCTACGTACGTATAACAACTCTAGCAACCAAAAGATCTCTATCATAATTTCTTCAATCAAATATATGTAAATTCAAATCCTGTTAGTGATATTGATTTGTGGTGTATTTGTTATGAGATATAGTTATCATTAAAAGAAACTATGACGCCTTGATTTGTTGAATCTGGTAGTTTAATTGATTCATAACTGAATCACCTTAAATGACTCTAATACCGCTCCTTAATTTTTGATTTTTTTTATTTTATTATAAAACTACGAAACTAAAAGTATAGAATATTAAGCTTAAAGCTTGACAAAACAAAATGTATAAAAAGACCCAAAATACAAAACTTAAAAAAAATACAAAACAAAAAACGATAAAAGTTTGTCTTGATAATAGGAGAGGTAAAAGTAGGCCGAACTAAATACTACTCCTTTGCATCCCTAGATAAGTGTATTATTTTGACTTATTTTGACTTTTTATGATTTTTTTTTAACTTTTATCTTAAATTGTTTCATTTTCTTATAATACTTAATAAAAATTATAAAAAATACATATAAAACTCAATCTATTCATATTTTTACATTTATATAATTAAAAAATTAAAAAAAATTATAAAGTCAAACAAAACAATTATTTAAAAACAAAATAAGTAATAAATGACCCTTTATGAACTCCTATAAGATTTAGGCTAAGGGTGACCTTCAGCTGTTTCGACATTGCATGAATGAGCTTAAATTAAAAAAAAACTGTCAAGATCGCGATCCCACCTGTGGTCGTTTTTGTCTTTGCAAGATCGAGATCGTAAGATCCTACCAATTTATCATGTTCTGTAAGCAACGGATAAACAAGTCAAACTATTTTTATTTCTACTCATCATCAAATATAAATTTATATAATATCCTCTTGAAAATGTCAAAGTTCAAATTTAAAATACCAAAGTAAAAGTAAAAAACAAAAAAGTCAAGTTCAATCGTCACATTCACAATTTAGCGGGATAAAATTACATAACATGCGTAATAAACGTCTCAAAACAAAGTACTTCACTAGTATCATTAAGCTATTTGAATTAAAACTTAAAGGTTAATAGTTAAAAGTTAAAACTATGAAAAGGTGAAAAAACAACAATTACCACTAAGAAATTTTTTGCTTAAGGTAACTAGAACATAAAAAGAACCCTAATCTGTTTCATGTAATTTCAATATGGGGAAAGTAGATAATTATGTTTATTGATTAGAAAATCTAGGAATGAAACGTCAATACTTGTTACTGAGATCAGCAGACTCGTATTGTTCTTTTTTGGGCCATAAAAGTAATGGGCATAAGTAGTAGGGGGGGGGGGGGGGGAATCAATAAGTTAGTAACTTGGTAATTTGGTAAACTCGTATCGACACGCGATCCTACGATCTTACGCGCGAGTTACGAGCCGACTGCGCTCCTTCCTCTGTGCGATCCACCCCGATCCTACACGATTTTATCAGGTGGACACGTAAGATCGTACGATCTTACGTGTAAACTCGCGAGTTTGACAGCCTTTTCTCGTCAGCCAAACATAAACATTCAAATCCCGATCATCACCACCGAAAAACGACGTCGTAAACCTGATCAAATGTCACCAAAAATGACATCCTCACAACCATTCGCTAACGACACGATCATCTCGTGGTACCGAGGCGAATTCGCAGTTGCAAACGCGATAATCGACGCGTTATGCGGTCATTTATCGAGTTTAGAGATTGATAAATGTGAGTATGAAGGAGTGTTTGGTGCCATCCATCGAAGGAGGTTGAATTGGATACCTATGATTCAAATGCAGAAGTATTATTCTATTGGTGATGTTGTTATGGAGCTTGAGAAAGTGACGGAGCGACGTCGGGAAGTGACGGTTGAGGGTGACGGCGGTGGTGGTGGTGGTGAGGTTCACGGAGTTCATTCGCCAATGGGTGAGGTGACTGATACAAGTAATAACCGTTATATTGCTACTATTGGTACCCCTCTGCCCCGTCAGAAAGTACAAAAAAAATAAAAAATGGTACAAAAAATGTTTTTTTATCTCCCAGTTTATAGTGCAATGCAGTTTTTTTATCAGTTCCGTATTTTTTGTCAGTTTAATACTTTTGACTTGCTAACTTATATTAACGTTCAGCATTCCAGTTTCACAGTTTATAATAAACTCAAAATGTTAAAAATTTTAAAAAAAACAAAAAAAACAAGGGCTACATATGATGTTTTAGGTGGTACCAATAACCAACCTCATCTTATTATTGATTATTAGTATGTTTTAAGGTATGTTTAGCGAAAATAGTTGTATCTTTAGCCATCGTTTTTTGTCTTATATAAATGTAGATAATTTGGTAACTAAGGTGATTAGATCTTACGAATAACTTTAGAATAAAATCTCGAGAACACAAAATTAACATGTCATATTTGATTTTATGTCCAGTGTCAACTTATTCTGAAAAATATTGTTTTTAGGTACATGCAAGTGGTGATACTTTTCTGTGTTGCTTTCTTTTTTTTACGGTGCAACTTTAGTTTAACTCGTAAACTTTTTACGACAACAAAAACAGAAATCATTTTTCAAAAACTTTAACTCCCGCCCGAATTATGGCAAAAACTCAAACACACGTATATGATTGATTTTTTTTCAATAGATATGTAAAATTATAAATCTGAATGTTGTTTAGAAGCAAATCTAATTCTGATTATTTAGAATATCGCCATTATCAAAACTGTTAGGGTTTATTAAAATAGGCTTATGTTTTATGTACCCCCCGAAACATCATTTGTAACCCTCGGTTTTTTTGCGTTTGTTTTTTATTTTTTTGTATTTTTATTAATTTTGTATTGTTATAAAACTGTGACACGGACAAATCTAGCCGAAAAAGATAAATTAACAGTCAAAAGTATGAAACTGTTAAAATTTACGGAACAGAAACTGATAAAAAACTGCGTTGCACTGTAAAAAGGAGGATACAAAAGGAATCTTTCGTACTTTTTGACACTATTTAGTGGGCCATGGGGTACCAATAGTAGCACCCTTAAAATATTTCAAACACGATCATTCTTGTATGATCCGATTCTTTTTTGTCAAATTGCATAACTCTTCCATTATTACAGATCTGTATCTCTACTTATCAATTTTGTACACGAATATTTAAATCTACTGTAGGTTGCATAGTACATAAACATAAATATTGATGACGTGGGCAAATTCCAGTGTCTTCAACATTAGTTATCCAAATGGAATCTGTATACTGTGAAACAAACAAAAGAGTCGTGTGCAGCTGCTCCTAGTCCGGTTCAAGTTAAAGTTTAACTCGGAACGAACTCTATAGTTATAATACCAAAATTTGGAGTTCAAATGACTTAAGAACACGAACAAACACAATTCGTTTTTAGTGGAGTTCTAAACTAACTCCAAAAGGTTTTAATCCTGAGCGGGGCACCTTTTTGGATGTCGGCTGACCCTTCCCCAAAGAGTCAAAGACATAGTTCCACATGTTTCAGTGACCTTTTAGCCAGGAGTTGGAATTGAACCCATAACTTATTTCTCCAAAAGCAGAGTGATACCATTAGTGCCTACCCATAACTAGTAACGTGTAAAAATAAGTAACAATACAAGCCGATACAATTCCACTAAGACTATAAATTTATACAGTGTGTTCAGCTAAACTTGCTCGGCTTTATGTAACTATGCCCCTAGTTAGGAGACATAGGAAACTTGTACTGGTATTACCAAATTCGGTTCAAATATGCCTAAATTGGTTATAACTACTTATGAGCGTACACCTTAACTCTATAGGTTCAATACTTCGATTGATATGATTATAAACTCAACTAGCCGTTTTTGACATAGCAGTATCTGGTGAGTTTAAGGTGTTCAACTAAACACTGAAAGAAATCCGATTTTAGGTTAGAATGAAATATGTGAATTTTGTGTAAGTTTGTTGTAGAAGCAAATTAAACCAATATTATAAAGTCAGTTTTTATATTTACCTTGTTCCGTCTTAAATTATGACCGACTAATCTTAAAACTGAAGATCTTTTTTGATAGCAAAGAGTTAACGCAGATGAACTTTCGTAAAAAAAAAGCATTAGCTCGTAGGTTTGACTTGTTGACTCTGATCTCTTGTTTTTTTGTCCCCTCTTGCGAAATCATAAAAGCGAAAATTTAGGTCTGTTGATATTTTTCCGAGGCCTTTGAGTTAAAGTTAGCGTATCGAGATTAGATTTGAGTAGAAAGTAGGGGTGAGCATCGGCTCAAAACCGAACCGAACCGACAAAAACCGAACTGAACCGAAACCGAACCGAAGTTTACCGAGAAAAACCGAAAACCGAACCGACAAAAACCGAACCGAATAGATAGTTTAGGCGTATTTTTCTTGGTTTTAACCCGAACCGAACCGAACCGACAAAACCGAAACCGAAAACTATAAATATACAAAACCGAAAACCGAACCGAAAATGGTCGGTTCAGTTTCGGTCGGTTCGGCTCGGTTTGTCGGTTCGGTTCGGTTTTTCTGTTAACGTTGTCTCAGCCCTAGAGTAAAAAAAAAAAAAAAAAAAAAAAAAAAAAAAAAAATAAAAAAAATAAAAAAAAAAAAAAAAAAAAAGAAAGTGTCGTTCGATATTGGTAAAGCTGTTCTTACAAGGACCAGGCAATTTAACATGACTTGGGTTTTACAACCAGCTTAAGTTGCCCGCGCGTTGCTGCGGGCGGTGTTTTATTTTATCAATAATTTTTATGAATTTGGGTAAATATGTGTTATGCATGACTGCCCGCGCGTTGATGCGAGGCGTTAATTTTTTTCATTTTTATTTTGTGCGACTTTTGTTTCCTGGCGGGGGGGGGGATTATTACAGTTTTTTTTTATATGGGCTGATGTGGTGAGCGTCGATTCGTGGGTAGTTTTGATCTGCATAAATCAACAATTTTGTAATTTTATTTGTATCTTATTTGTGCTGAGCATTTTTTGTTTATTTTTATTTTGTGCTATAGTTTTTTTTTTTTTTTTTCGTCCTCATGTTTAAGAGTTTGGTTTTTTTCCTTATATGGGCTTATGTGTGGGGCTCATGTTTAAAGGTTTCTTTTTTTGGCTATACGGGTTTTTTTAATATAATTTTATGGGAACATGGCGTTTTTTTATTGTATTCTGTGTGGGTTTATTTTTTCGGTCTCATGTTTAATAGTGCGGGTTAATTTTTGCGTTAAAATTTTATTTTTATTATTTTCTATTTTTTCTTTGTGCGGGTTTATTTTTTCGGTCTCATGTTTAATAGTTTGTTTTTTTATATATGGGCTTATGTGTTGGGTCTCATGTCGCGAGTAGTTTTTATCTAATAAGTCAATATTTTAGTTAATTTTTTTCCTATTTTGTGTCGAGCGGTTTTTTTTACATTGCCTAAAAAAAAAAAAAAAAAAAACCCAAATGGGTTGGCCCAAATTGGGAGCCCAAAGGGCCGAGCACTGTAGCGTGTGGACAAAACATGTCGTTTATTCTACCGAGGCTTATTTTTTTATTTTGTGCGGTTTTATTTTTTCGGCCTCATGTTTAATAGTTTTTTTCTTTCTTATATGGGCTTATGTGTGGGGCTTATGTTTAAAGGTTTTTTTTTTGGCTATACGGGTTTTTTTTTTAATATAATTTTATGGGAACATGGGCTTTAAATGAGAATCGCGCGTTACTGCAGGGCGTTTTTTAATTGTATTTTGTGCGGGTTTATTTTTTCGGTCTCATGTTTAAAGCGCGGGTTAATTTTTGCGAAAATTTTATTTTTATTCTTTTCTATTTTTTATTTGTGCGGGTTTATTTTTTCGGTCTCATGTTTAATAGTTTGTTTTTTTTATATGGGCTTATGTGTTGGGCCTCATGTCGCGAGTATTTTTTTATCTGAATAAGTCAATATTTTTGTATTTTTTTTTCTATTTTATGCCGAGCGGTTTTTTTTACATTGCCTACAAAAAAAAATTGCCAAATGGGCCGGCCCAAAATGGGAGCCCATTGGGCCGGGTACTGTAGCGACGCTGCCAAAACGGCAGCGTTTTAACTCTAATATAGTATATATACAAGCATGATTACCCGCGCGTTGCTGCGGGTCGTTAATTTTTTTCGCGTAGTTGCGAGGCATTATTATTTTTATTTTATTTTTATTTTGTGTGGTTTTATTTTTTCGTCCTCATATTTAATAGTTTTTTTTTATATGGGCTTATGTGTGGGGCTCATGTTTAAAAGTTTCTTTTTTTGGCTATACGGGTTTTTTTTAAATATAATTTTATGGGAACGTGGCGTTTTTTTATTGTATTCTGTGTGGGTTTATT